>CM012444.1:15801647-15963614 GCA_003999625.1 Oryzias javanicus
AGGAAAAGAAAAAGTTTTAACCAACATTTTAAATAAAGACAGGTCAGACATAAGGCAGAAGGTTACCTTAGGCTTGTTCTGGGCTTTCCTTGGTTTGATGTTTAGCGTCGGAGGAGCTATCGCAACTTCACCAAAAGGAACATTTTCTACAAAAAACCAAAACATCAGCTGGTAGAACCAAACACGGATTAAAGTTATATGTAAATTAACAAACGAATGACCACCTTATCCTTTATCATTAGTACTATTAAAACTAAAATCCATATGCTGTCCTTACCAACAAACATTTCTTTTTCCTGCTTTGTTTCTTGTTTTTCAACCTTTTTCTGCTGCAGTTTGTTGCGTCTCATTTTAGCATACCTGTCAAAAACAGCAAACACAAGTTAAACTCTTGACAGAACATCAGCATACAACGCCCTACACAAAAACACAGCTGATACGTTTAATCTTTCAAATAAAACATACAGTAAAAAAGTTTATTCTACCAAGTTAAATTGACAGAAATCTGCAAACAAACAAATTTGAAAAATATCAATCTTAATGTGATAACAACAGAACCGGTTCTACACAAAGAAATTTAACACATTTGAATGCTGCCACACTGATTTAGTTTTGAAGATCTTTAAATATAATAAAAAACATCTGTTAGGATTTTTTAAATAACTTAAGATATTTTATTGCCTGAAAAGTATCTTCATTTTGATTTGGAATTTAACTTGTGATCAGTTTTTAAGTGTTAAGAGTTTAAGACAATAGTAAACACCTTTGATCTCCCGTAGAAGTAATAGTTAATAATAATAAGTCTTTGCATACTCACTCCTTCTTTTTGTCAGACTTGCCGCTGTCTGCAGGCTTCTCTTGCTGGTCGATGTCCAGCTCAGGTCTTCTGTCCACCTGGTTTTTGGTGAGGAACAGAACGTGTTTGGTTTCACTCTCCATGCGCCCAATATATGCCTTTACACTTTCTAGTTTTCTTTTCTTGAAATGCGGGACGGGTATATCTCCATCCTGGAATTTTTTTGGCCCACTGTTGGAGGCAGTTGCTGTGGAAACCAAAAGGGGGAAAAAATATTAAAATAACAAAAATAATAATAAAATTGCATGAAAATGAAGTTATTCAGTTATTAGAAAATAATTTTATAAGAATGAAATCCTAACTATATAGTTTTAAAGTCTTTAAAATTAAGAGTCTTAATTTAAAAAAAAAGAAGTTGTAATTTCATTTAAATAGTTGTACATTTACAAAAAAGTAAAGCAGTTTCTGTTTCTGACATGTATTGTTTTTTTAGTGGCCCTACCGTAGTTTAATTCAACAACATAGAGGAAAATATTTCACTGCGCCACGTAATGTAGGAATACAATCATTTGTTCGGTCTGACTGACCTTTTCTGAGCTTTTTAGACCCGAGTTTTCCGGCTTTCATTCTCTCTTTGCTCTTCATTATCTCCCGAAGCCTGAAGGGAATGTGCTTGAGATGATCCTCTTCTCCAGTTTTCTTTGGTTTATCATCTCTTTTAGGCTTCGTTTTACTGTGAGATTAAAGTACAGGAAAGGATGAGGAAAAAAAAAAAAGAATAATAATACAAATGTATATCGATTTTAAGTTGTTCATCTTAAAAAGCAGTTCTGTTTACATTAGTTCTGTAACAACACGACGCTGCTAGCTAGTAGTTTAGCTAGCTAATCGTGTTTTTACACTGGAGTTTTGACGTTACCTGACATTTTTTCTGCTTTTCTCTACTTGTTCTTCCGACCTCTGAATTGTATTCTTTTTAATCTTACCCATAATAGTTTAACATTAAAACCTATACCCATAAAAGCAAGTACACCACACGTGGGTTAACATGTAGCATAGAAACTACAAATTTCAGTCGAAAACGATAAAGAAAAAAAACAGGCATCTCACTCTGCATCTTTTTCTGTGTCGCTACGTTTGAAGTTCACTTTGTCACTGAAAAAAACTTGTATATTGAAGCAATAGCTTTTGAATGCATGTAACATTATATTAAGAAATAAAAAAAAGCTTTTTAGATATATTACCCTTACTATTTTCAAATATATAGGTTGTAATAATTTGTCTTAAAGTGGTACTTTTGAACACAAACGAGCTCTGCAGGCAGGGACGTCCTGATTGGAGGAAAATAATGTTTGGCTCACCTCCTACCGCTAGAGGGCGGCATCATATCAACTACAACTCCAGTGTTTTTTATTTTATTTTGCACTTTGTGCACATGTTTAAGTGTATCTTTACAGGTTTCCACATTATTGCATAAAAATACACACATATTGAGTTAAGAAGAAAAAAATAAAAATAAAATGTTCTGCATGTTTTTGCTGAAAATGTTCTTGTGTAGTAGCTATAAATTAATGTCAGCGATTTTTTAAATCAAATAAATTAGACTATTAATCAATACTTGAGTTTTTTCTTTATTTTTAGACATATTGATTTAAGATAAAAAGCTATTAAGGAATCTCAGTTAATTGCAGCTGTTTTGTTGTTTGAGTTGGCATGAGCAATGAACAATAAACTAAACAACAATAAACTAAACAAATAGACCAATTGGACAAAAATTTGGCACAAATATAACTCCATATAGATGTGTTAAAGAGTCTAGCCTGTGTGCAGGTTTATTAAAAGCACAGCAGAGGCTGCAGTCACATGAATGGACCAAGTGTGTGTTAATGTGTGAGAGAGGATGGAATGGATTATACGATATAAACCAACTCAAGCCGGGAGACTGCTGACCAAAGGAGAATACCCACAGATCACATTCACATGTTTCATGCGTGAGTATTGCATAATAAAAGGATCAGTTAGAAATCAGTGGTAAAAAAAAAAAAATCAAAAATTCTAAATTAACCCATTTCACACCTGAGTTGCACACTTCTGAAATGCTTTAATAAAATAAAAAATTAAGTATATATTTTACAGCCACGTGTTCTGCTCAAGACAGGGCTGCCGTCACTTCAGATCCATGTCAGCCACTTCTTTATGAATGTCCTGTTCTTGAACAGGCAATGACGTGTTTCTGTTATTGGTGACAGCAGATTATAGAGTGGTTGTGTCATAATCTTCTCAATCTATATCATATAAATACACTTCACTGGACTCTAAAAGTAATCACTTGATATCACTCAAGATCACTGCAGTACAAAGGAATATACAAAGCTCTATAGGTAAGTATTAAGAATATAAGATTATTTATATGTTAAGAGTAAGCTTCTGTTCTTTTTGGACATCAATCTTTATTTAAATGCATAGTGTGTATAAATTTTGACAAATATTCTTGCTTTAATGAGAGCATTTTAAATATATTGATCTGTACTTTTATTTAATGATTTTACCCCCCCCCCACACACACACACACATATATATTTTCTTTGCCAAGTTATAGTTAGCAAAAAAAGTTTACTTTTTTTTTTTAACAATAATTTTTCACATAATTAAACTGACCAAAAATGAGTTTATTTGCCTTTATGGTGCACACAGGGTTATTTTATTATCACTTAATAATGAGGTTTCAAGGATGTTCAACTCACTTCAATTTGGCAGAGATTTATTTTGGGGGAATTATTATTTAAAGTGCTCATTTGTTTAAAAAAAAAGTTTCATTTCAGATCTTGGCAAAAACTATAACATTTGAACTAAATGCTTTAACCCTTTCAACGTCTGAGCTCCAGTGTTTATGTTCTTTGATTTACTGTAACTGGAACGATGTTAACGGTTGAAAAGTTACAGTATGTTGAAGATTTTTTGTTTAAGCGTCACCGACGACGCCTCAGGTGTTAAAGAGCTCTTGCAACACATGCACATTTGCAATTCAAATCTTTTCAGTTTCTTCAGGGTATGGCAAACAAAACACTTGAAGTTAGATTCTCGATTCAGCATGTGCTCAGAGTGATCATATTATAAGACTGTGGAGTGTTGATTAGCAATGTGACAGAGATTAAGATTGCAGTACCGTCTTAGAGTCATTAAGTTATTATGATAGCAGCTTTTATATTGTCAGGGATCCAAATGTACTAAATTAACATGAATGTTGACAGGAATAATATATAAATGTGATAAAATTTGTTATTTTCCACAAAACGTTTCAGACCAACAGACAACATGAATCTCGAAGTCGCCAAACCTGAAGCAAAGAGTGGTGGCAAAGCTCCACTCAGAGCCACTGGTCCCGGGTCCCCTCACAAGGGCCCCCCCAAATTCAAACAGAGGAACACCCGGCAGTTCAAGAGCAAACCTCCCAAGAGGGGAGTCATCGGGTAAGACACTCCACCATAGCCAGTTATCGGCAGGAATTTAATCAAACCACACTTCTAACTTGTCATTATTTGGCTTTAACAGCTTTGGAGAGGAGATCCCAGGAATGGAGGGCCTTGGCATTGGTAAGAATTGTCCCAAAAAATCCGTAAGACATCACAGTTTTCCCAACAACTCATCTGTGGTTTTCTTTTTCAGATATCACGGTGATCTGCCCATGGGAAGCGTACAGCCATCTAGAGCTGCACGAGCTAGCTCAGTACGGCATCATATGACAGTAATCCCTGTGAAATTGTTTTTGTGTGTACAAATGTGGTTAGAGAAGTCGTTTTCTACAGTTAATTCTGTTTTCACAAGAGTGTCAAGATGCCATTTTTATGCCCATTATTAACACTGACGCTGCGCGTGTATCTTTGCCTGAGACGGCAGTGGGAGCTTGGTCTTCAAGCCTGAATACTGGCCTGCAGGAGATTCTGCACAAATGTCAGCACTGTGTTTTTATATGTAGAAAAATCAGAATAAAGACATTTGAAAGGAACTTCAAGCTTTAATTTGTGTTTCATTTTTCATAAGTTAAAATCTGATTTTTTTTTTTTTTTGCCAATTTTTGGTCTTTTTGTTAAATAGCTTTAATGCCTTTTTTCCCCTTAGTTGTTGTTTATAACCAATATGAACCATTTTTTTTCTGTTTTTATAGTTAATTTGGGTGGCAGCAATTAACAAAATAAAAATAAATAAATAAAAATGTCTAAAAGTGGCGGTCAAATTTGACCTTGTGAGCCTCAAAGTCAGATAATGAAAGCAAAAATAATCAAACAATCATTTAATTTCACATTCGGGCTCATCCACTCCATGTCACGCATGCGTTTTATGCCAGTTGATGCTTTCCAGCAGTCGTGTGGTGATAAACACGGCCAGAATCTGAACTCCCAAAACAACGACCGCCACGACTCCCATCAGGCTCTGGTGCTGCTCCATCCAGCGGGAGATCCCTCCGATGCAGCCTCCCAGAAAAATTGTACTCTGAGCGGTGAACTCGTCCAGCCGCTGGGCTCCAAGGCCGCACTGGGAGTTCCACACGGTGCCGTTGTCCAGCGGGTCCACGCAGCAGGTCGCAGGGACGCCACACGCCAGAACTCCTGGAGATGAGCAGTTGTAATATCTGACAGAGAGAAACAAATTCTGAGTGATTCAGGACTTTTATGTACATTAGTATGACAGTGAGGCCATATACTCACATGTTAGTCTCCCAATCCCGGTAGGTATCGGCGCCACAGCACTGCAGGTTTGTCTGGATCTCATCAGTGATGAACCTCAGATCCAGATCATCTTGATAGCCCGCCATAGCAGCTAACATACCCGACCTCATGTAGACTTCAATCTGATCTTGCATACTGTAGGCCATGATGGCCATCAACACCTGAACGGCGATGAGCACCATCACGATGCCCGAGAAGACCCTCAGCAAGCAGGCATTCTCTCGGATGGCGCCGACACACCCCGTCAGACAGAGAACGGCCAGCAGGAAGCCCAAACTCATGAGCACCAGCATCGGGTCAGTCCCGATGCTGCCGATCCTCTCCTGGGCAAACGATTCTTTGCTGATGAGACCCCACATTCCCAGACCAAGAACCATTAGGCCAAACACTGTAAACGCCAGGTTGCAGAGGAAGAGGAAGTACTTGAGGAAATAATCCATCCAAGAATAACTGTAGTGGGTTTGGATCCATATCGGGCCATTGTTGGTCTCTGTAACCTCCTTATCATCTGCAGCTCCTGACTTAAAACACAAATGAACACATATTAAAACAAAGCTTCTTTGAGTTAAGCACATTTTTAGATGTAACTCTCCTTACCTTTGGTAGCAGTGGACTGAACTCTGATGTGTTTCCTCGGAACCAAGGAAAACCCTTTGACCAGAAATAACGCCTCATCTTGTAAACTAGCAGGAGCTGATACTCCTGCTGCTTTTGGGCTGATCAGGAGGACAAGAACTGAAGTTAAACATGAGGGGAGAATCCACAAGTGTAGAATAACCCGGCTTTGTTTTGCCCCCAGTGCTGTGAGGCCTGAGATTTCTTCATCATGTGAGAGTCACAGGAGGATTAAACAGTCATCGCAGGCTCAGCAAGAGACTTTTGATGTGTTTCCTCGCATAAAATTGGACTTTTGGGGAAAAGGGAGGATCAGACTGCTACCCCTCAACCCATAAAAAGAAAAACTCTTGATGATAAAGAAATCTGTCTTTTTTTGAAGTCCAGCATTCAGCTAATTTTGTGATATTTGCCTTCAGCAAACTGTATTTCCTGTTTTCAGTCTAAAGCTAGACCGATCCGTGAAATAATTTCTGCATGTACGCATTTTAGGGGATTTTTGTGACTTTTGTCTATCTTTTTGTTTTTTTTATTGAAGCAAATGTAAGCTGACGCTGTCTTGAAACTGCTGTTTGCAGACTGTTTTAGAATAAAATCGTATTTACATTTTAAGCTATTTTTAAAACCAAAGCTAAATTTACTTCTAAAATTTTGAGAAATGCCAAAAACTATGTAGAATAATTGAGAATCAAGTAGCAAAATGAAGAAGATATCTGGAATAATTAGCATTGTTGGAAATTAGCCATGTTATAATTCACTTGCAGAACTAACTCTGAAAAACTAAAGAAAGTCAAATGTGCTTAAATATTTAAAAAATAAATAAATAAAGGAGAACACATTTTTATAACAACTGAAAAGCTTTCAGAGATTAAAAAAAAAAAAAAAACCTGAAGTGAAGCTTGTAAGTGTCCAATATTTCTAACATGGAGTCTACAGCTTTTTAAAAAAAATTATGTATTCTTTTAAAATGTAAAAATATGTGCTGGCTTTATTGGCTAAACTTTATGTAATGATGTTTTTTTTATATTGCTTCATATCAAATACATTACATTTCTTGAAAGCAAACATTTACACATATAATACAAGCATAACTTTTCAATTCATCCTATTTGTTAATGCCTTCGATCCTTTCTAATTGTTTACCAGAAAGGAATTTTGCACTTTCTCACTATGGCCACTAGAGGTCAGTAAAGAATTAGGATGATCCTCGTCACTCAAATACAATTCAACATCCACACATTTTTTTCAATCTCAGTAAAATTAAGAAGTGACATCATTTTGTTCTACATATTATGTCCCTAACAATGTCAAATAAAATGATTGATATAGCCATTTTTTCAGCTTTTGTGTGACAGTTTTATTATTTGATCTCAAATATAGACAGTACTTTAAAGAGGTCATATTTTCCCAAATGTTAAAATCCTCTGGTTAATCGTTTACGGTCAAAATAACAGCAAGTATTTGCCTTGTCATTCACAGTATTTTAAGTAAAAGTTTATATGGTAGTAAATAAACCCTTGTAACTCAAGACCTCTATGTGTGTCCTCTATAGATTCCACTGTTACAGCCTTTTTATTTCAGTGATAAAGTCACCACAAAGTTATGTGCTCCTGAGAGTCAATAACAAATGGGATGTGGGAAAGCAGAGCTACCATAAAGTCAGAGAGGTCTGCGTGTCTCACTCTCTCTGAGTCCACTGCAGTCATTCTTTCCTCTGGCCCCATCTGGACCGAGCTGCATGGAGCTGAGAACAGTTCTTAGAATAATAGATTAGTTTCAAATTGTTTTCACATTTTAATTTATGTTACCGGAACCCCTCGGGGTGTTTGATTAGTTGTTCTCAGAACGCTGTTGCATAAATCCGGAGAGGATGAAAAAGTCGATCCGTTTTACATTTTATTTCAACAGTAAACAATTACACACAGACTAAAAGGTTAGTTTTTCAAGTGACAGTGATGAACACAATTAAACCCCTTTATATGAACCTGTTCAGACCCACTCTTCCCTTCTTCCTCTGCTTCCGTGCTCAGAGCTGCATGTGACAAATTGATGTGAAAAAATACTTTTTTTTAAATGGCGGCTTTTGTGTTGACTTTATCTCCATAGCAACCATTTTATGTTTTTGTCTCCTGGGGATACCAAACAAGTCTATGTAATTTTCAAAAGAATCGGAAAAAGTAAAAGCTTGGATCTCCTTAGCAACTGAGGTTTTTTGCTAACCACGCCCACTTTCTTAATATGCTCATACTCTGCATTATATCACTTTGCTCAGATTTAGCCTGGGATCCACATATCACATTCACAAAGTGATTTGATGAAAAAAATAAGTGAGAACGCCACTTTTGCGAGCTTGCCACGCGCACACCTCTCCAAACTGGGTTGTCTAACAACATTTCTTCCCCAGTAGCTTCCCAATGATGCTTGGGAAGTTAGGAGACTATCGATGAAAATCCCTCGTATGAGTTTTAATATACTGCAAGCACTGAAGTTATTTGGTTTTTTTTTTTGTTTGTTTGTCTGATTTGTAAAAATTCAAGATCTTCCCAAGATCAAAGGTAAACAAAACTTCTGTGGTGGTTGTGGACTCAAGATGGCGTAATGGGTGTGACATTTTGTGAGGATCCCTTGAACAAAGGTTTCCTTTTCCTATATTGTGGGATAATGTGAAAATCACCAAATCTCACACTTAGCCAAAAATGGCTGCCAAGCTGTAGGTTGAGTGGCCATCCCATAATAATTTCAAAATGTCATTTTGATATCCCCAAAATGTGTGTTGTAGTTTTGTTGGTACATATTTATTTATTTTTTGTGTATTTATTTTTTTAAGCACCATAAGCAATATTTTTTTTTTACAGTTTTGCCCGCTATGATGTCGTCATCTAGGGGGTGGGGTCATTCACTATGTCCAAAATGTCATTTTCACCTGTTCTGTGCAAATTTTAGTGACTTCTCAAGCCTGTTGTAGGGGTCAAGTTTTGGCTCAAAGGCCCAGAATTTGTTTCCAATATGGAGCTTGCAGTCAGTCAGTGAGCGCTGTGGGCCGTAATAAATCAAAGCTGAAAAAAGAGATGTACTCATCCTTTCTTGTTTTCTATTAAAGTAATGGAAAACAAGATGCAAAGGGATTTTTTTTTTTTTTAAGGGTTCAGATTTCCTGTGATTCCCTGTTGACAGAGTCGGATGTTAGGAAAATCCTGTTTTATAAATCTTCTGGGTGGACAGGATTTGAAACGCGTTCATGTCTTTTCCTCTGGAATAAAAACAGTTTTTTGTTGAATTTAACGAATGATTTAAATCTAAAACTGTTGTTTTTTCCTCCATATATTCTCCTCTTTTAAAAGATAGAACAGATCAGTCACGTAGGAGAAGTGAAGCACTTCCTGGTGGAGATCACACCTTGTAATGAAATCCAACATTTGACATCCAGATGTTTCGACTTTTCAATTCAGGGTAAAAAAAATGCTAATATTTTCCTATTTTCTGGGGAATCCGATCACAGAAATAGTTCAGTAAATCCTTTTACTCCACACGCTGCACAATTAACCTACAAATTATGAGCTGCAACAAACGGACAGGTATTTTTGTTGCAGCAATGTGTGATCCACGTGGTCTTTTTTTTTAATCTGGAGATCGTTTTACCTTTTGTCGATAAATCCCAGCAGCTGTCTGCTTGGATCAGCAGATAGCTGCAGTGTCAGACGAAATAAGAAAGATAGATTTCATTTTCTATTTGAGACGGTAGAAAACCTATTAATTAGTCTGTGAAACACATTTTCCTGCTTCTTCAGTCGTGTGTTTTCCAGCATAAAAGAAATTCATCTTGGTAAATGGAACACACACAGAGTTTCTTCAGCTTTCACTGATGCTAGAATAATGTCCTCATTGTTAATATATGAATTTCTCAGGGCCGTAAACGGAATTTATGGAATAAATTACAGGCAGCTTGTCTGAATTAGAAATGGAGTCAGATTTGGAAAGGGAATCTCATAGGAGTTCCACATTTTCCATTTTTTTTTTTTTTTTGGCTGATAATCTTAGATTGTTTTGTTTGCTAAACGTTATGTGCTTTACTTTCTTGCTCACCTCTTTTAGTGTCTTCTTTCTCAGTCTGGATTATTCACGAGAGCCACGGAGACTGATGCTGGCTGCATCTGCACAGCCCAGATGTTTTGCAGATTGTATTACAGTAAGCGGTAAGAATGCTCCTCTGGCTCCATGCCACTATATCAAACACCTCCTTTGAATTGGAGCGCCGGTGGAGAGTGACTTAAAACCCACGTGAATGAGCGACGGTGATCTCTACAGCAGACACAGGAGCTGTGAAGGAAGGACAGCCGTTGAAATGCGATGGACTTATTTTTGCTTTAGTGTCATGTGGAGAGCATTCTAACGTTAAAGCATGCACAGAAATGTCAACGCCCTGCATCCCTGACGTGACTGGGAGCAGGTGGAGGAAGGGCTCCTGCAGATATAAGGGGGCTGCCCCTTCCACGATTTCCCATTGTGTCACTTTTGAAGGATTGCATTGTATTTTCTGGAGATCCGACCTGAAGGAGGTAAAATATAAAGGTTTTTCCAGGTTAAGCTGTTTTAAGATGTGGCTAAAATAAGAAAATATTCAACAAATTTCTGGAAATATGCAAGTTTTAGGCACAACGTTTTGAGGACTTTACAAATATTAGCTAAAAATAGTGGTTCAAGATTTTCTGACAGCTAAAGTAAGCAGTTAGCTAGTTAGATTTTTAATTTTTACTCTTTTCTTCTCAAAAAAATACTCATGTATTTTTATTTTTTGTGTGCGTTTGTACATCAGAAAATGAAGATGACGGAGCTTCTGGCGCTTCTCTGCATGATCTCAGTCTGTGGAGCTCAGAAATGGAAACAAGAAATGTCCTCCTGGGATCCAAAAGGTCTGGAATGATGCATTTTCAGCTGAAGGCAAATTTAAAAAACACGTTTTAAATTTATTTTGGAATGCACATCTTTGTGTCCAGCAGAGCCCACCAACAGTAAGCGTTGCTCCAACCTGACTCAGGTTCTGGATAACTGGAAGTTTGCCATCCTAACTCAGGTGAAAGACATGCTGATCAATGACCACGCCCCCCTTCTACCTGACTATACCAGGTGAGAGGAAGTGATCTTGCAAGAAAATCAGTTGTGACAGTGAACCTTTTTCTGGGCCCCTATGAAATCCTGTATTATGTCAAATTCTCTTGTTTTCAAATGAGCTCACTGTTCGGTCTAAGCCAACGGAAAATCAGAAAAGTTTCAGCCCCGTTCTGTCCAAAACTTTGTTTTTCTGCTCACAAAACTAAAACTTTTTTTTCTTGATCAATCTGCAACACAATCTCCAGTGAGACCTCCGTTAAAAAGTCCCGACAGGAGGATCAGCTCTCAGTCGGTCCTGGCACGAGCCAAGAGGAGGGAGACACAGACACCCTAGACCTTTTGACCTTTCACCATATTGAACAGGCTTTCATAAATTGTATTTTCAGAAAATAATTATATTATCTTAAAAAATATGACACAAAAAAGATATTTTTATTACTTTCCTTTCTTTCACCAGACGTCAGCATTAATCACAATATAAAATCCTTTAAAAATCAGCAATAAAACATGTCAAATATTAAAATAATGTGAAAACTGTTGCATTTTTAGGGAGATAAAAGCTACAAAAACTGCATTGTTTGAGGCTTAACTTGATATCAAAATATTCATATTCCGTCTTTTATAAGTAAATGTTTGAGAGTTTATTATCTTCTGATTCATTTCAACTATTTTTTCTCCAACACGCTGAAATGGAAGATGTCCTGCATGAAAGTCACAGTATGAAATGCGCAAATACACATTTAAAATGAACTTGACAGAAATATAAAATAACAAAACTGAAATGTTAAAACCAGATTTGTTCCCTCAATCAATATAACATAAGTTGTATTTTTTATGATCAATAATATGTTTTTCTTTCTTTTTTGCAGACAAAACTAGTTTGCACAGTTCTCTGTGATCCTCTGTAAACAAAGTTGAATAAGTTACCTTAATAAAGACGTTCATAAGCATTTTCTTTGAAGCATTTTTTATTTTAATGACAATGATGATTGAGATATTTTTCTGTAATAAGGATATAAACACCTGATGTTGCAATAAGTATAAAAAAACTAAGAGAAAAAAAAAATAAAATTGCAAGCAGAAAATGGGAAAAGGAGGTATTTTAATGCTGAAAACATGAAAGAAAGCACAGATTTGATGGGATGTGCCAAAAGGTGAACAACAATACAATCAAAACTTTATGTTTAATCGACTTTGGTGTTGAAAAATATGAATGTGTCCTCCTGCTCCTCCTCTCCTCATTCTGTAAATGTTAAATCTTGAATCTGTCAGCAGTGAGGTCACTTTGATATCCAGGATTATGCTGACAAGATTCTGAAGAACCTGCTGATGTGAACAGATTTCCCCCACATATGGTTCTGGTTTCTCCTCCTCAAACCTCACATCAATTTATCAGTCAGCAGCATATTATTGTCCTATCAGCCTCCTCAACAGAAGGACCGTACCACTTGAGATGACAAATAACCATTTAAGAGTCCAGACAGCCATAAATGTCAGCGATCTACAGGCCGGAGTTAACTTTTCAATAAACCTTAAAGGGATTTTGACACTAGTGTTTATAGTTTATAATGCACACCAGTCAAAACACTTCAAGCATTACAGGGTTTCTGTAAACCTTCTGATGGACTCACAATATCCTCATGAAATCCCACTTATGGCCTGCATCAATTATTTTTTAACAGAAACCAATTAAAGAAAAACAGAAATTATTGGTTAATCAAGAACGCTACTAAATTTGACTTCTATATTTTTTTAAAAGAGGAGACTAACTTGTAGATTACTGTATTTGTTCTCAAGCTGTGGTTTATTGTGAACCAGAAACATAATGAGAGCAGTTTGTGTCCAGACTGAAGCCCTCAACGCCAAAGAGCCCAGAGGATGATTGTTTGGAATATATTTGAGCTAGTAATAATATCTCTATGTATTATTTCAACCTACATTTTAAATCTTTCCACCTTTTAATTAATGTAACTATTTTTATTAAGTTAAGTTTACATTCTAAATAATGTTATTTAACTTTAAAATATAATTTGCTAGAGGATATTAAAAAAAAAAAAAAAAAAAAAAAAAGAAAAAAACCTGACTGTGTAATATGAGACCCTTAACTGGAGTGCCCACTGGCCCCTGGGGAGTCCTAATCCTGTCTTCTCATTAATGGAGCCTCAGACTAACGCTCAACCACTTCATAAATTTTATAAAACTAAACCTATATAAGAAGCATTAAAGTTTAACTCTGGAACTGACTCGGTCTTCTCCTGTCTCTTCCTGTAAACTTATGTACATGTCTGTGTCTGAGTCTTCTCCAACTTTCCCCTAGTGATCCAGTGCTGCCCTCTAGTGGCGATTGAAGGGAAAAACAGTCCTTTTTTGAAAAATGTCTGATTTATCAGTTTCACCAAATAAAGACAGACAATTTAAAGAATCAAATTATATCCAGATACGAATCGATACAGGGAAAAAACATTTTATTGTTAAAACATACTGAGATTTTTTTTTTAGCTTTGCCATTTCATTAAAATTGTATACTAAATGTGATTTATTTATACAGTGTAGGCTTTCTCTGTTTCTAAATCCAGAATGAAAATGTAAGCCAACAGGATACACAAAAATAGATGGTATTGTTCATAAAACATAAACTGTAAGATGCACAAACTTGTAGTCATTTTATGTTTATGGTGATGAGGTGGTTGATGGTGTGACACATTTTCCTCTAATTTCTTTGGCTCTCTTTGTTGCTCTCGTAAGGGGTTGCCATAGCGAAACATCTGGCTCCATCTAATCACATCTTCTGCATCACATCCACTTCTCTCAGGTCTTCCTTCACTATACATCCATCTCCATTTAAATCTTCCTCAATCTCAATGTGATTACTATAAAGACACAAAAAAATCCATGTGGTAACTTCAAACCCACTATAGATTGGTTGGTGTGCTGGGTCAGTTTAATGCAGGCATGTCCAAAATCTGGCCCGTGGGCCAAATGTGACCAGCCTGCAGGCTCCTGCCATTTAATCAGAAATAAGCGGCCTCAGGGTGAGACCCCTCCTAACTTTGATTGTGATTGGCTAAATTACATTATAACCCATTATAAATCTTTTACAATTTTACAGCCTTTTTATGATTAATGTTGACTGTACATTTAAAAAAAAGGCCACTTTCAGGACAAGTGGAAATTGGAGCACTTTTTCAGTGACATACACATCTGTGTCTGCCTAATACATCAAGAGAAAAGGCTGTTTAAGGAGTTCAATATCAAGAAGCACTACAAGATGAGACAAGCTAACTGGAAGAGAATGTTGAATGGTCTTAAACCTATAGCACTATAGCCGGGGGATTTTTACCCCAGCAAAAGTATTTACATGATTTTCGATATGTGGTATTTTTTCTGAGTGTCATGGATCGCAGCAGCAGCAGAGACAAATCATGAAGGAGGCATGCATCGTTCACTCTGCACTCGATTTAAATGCGGAGTTGTTTTTGACAAGTTATTTTTAACCTGTTTTTGTTCCATTTAAATTCTGAGAAGTTATATTGCAAATTATTTATATTTCTACCTGTTTTTTTTTTTTTTTGATCAATTATTTAACATTTTGAGTTATTTTTGCATCATTGTTTCAGTGTTTGGTTTGTTGACTGTTTTGCATTCACTTCTTCACTTTTTAATTGATTACAAGATGTTTTTATTTTAATAAACTATTTTCGATTTCATTGAAAATATTGTCCTAATTATGTTTTTAAAGTTTATTAACTAATTAAAAATGGAAGCGTACAAAAAAATAAAATAAAAAAAGTCATTAAAATCAATTGCGTTTTTTTAGGTCCCTGACACATCCACGCATTTACGACTAAATATTGACATTGGTATCAATCTGGGCAATATTGACCTGTATCGGACCGGTAAATACACCATAACAAAAACAACGGAATATGGTTTGAATTCTGTTTTTATTAAAAAGCAAAGACGACAGTGTCATGTTTTATTTTGAAAGAGGCACGCGGAAGTCCCCGCGCGGTGGAAATGTCGCTCGGACTCATCAGTGCTGAAGAGGTAACCCGAATACGCAGCGTCTGCTTCAACCCAGCAGCTGATCCGCTGATGTTTCACATGTAAGATGTAGATCAGGGAGGAGAGGAGGCGACAGCGCGCGTGCGGATCACGTTTGGAGCAGATTAATGGCAGCAAAATTACGCACCGAATACATAAATTAAGGACAGATCGAACGTGCGCAGAATCTGGGAGGATTGTCAGTCAAAAATCTGGAAACTTAAATGAGTTGGAATGGTTGTCCACGTCTCCATGCAAATCAGCGGGTGAAGGGGGATCCTTTTTATTTTATTATTTTATTTTTTTGTTGCGCATCAACGCTTCCAGAGGAACGGCGAGCGCACCTGAGTCAGGAATCTATTCTTGACCCTTCCCTCCTCCCTTTTCCCCGCGTCCAGTTGACACCTTCTGCAGCGCAGCGAGGAGGATGGTCTTTGCCCTTCATGTGGCTGTCATGTCTTCAGCGTTCTTCAATCCCAGCTTTGCCTTCAGCTCTCACTTTGACACAGGTAAGACTTCAAAAAATAGCTGTTTTTTCCCCCCTGTTTCCGTCTGTGATCTAACAGCAGGGATGACGTCAGATGCTTTATGGTCATCAGGTGACAGGAGGGTTAAAAGTTGTACCTGCATCACATCTGCATGCAGCTGCAGACGCATGCATGCATGCATGTGTGTGGGATCAGCAGAGCTCTGCTGTTGGAGGCTGCAGATTGCAGCATCCAGTTAACCCCATGTGTGTCAGTCAGGGTGATTGGCTTCACTAAAGGCGAGCCCAGGTGTTGCTGCATTGCCTCAGGAACATTGAATCACAAACACACATTATCGGATACGAACTGGAGCAGAATAAGTGTCTGCATGTAAAGGTGAGAGTCCGAGCGCTGGGTGCAGCGTGCTGAGCATACAGATGACAGTGAGCTCAGCGCCTCTCAAGTTTCAGGCTCTGACCGTCCTTCCCGTGCACTCAGTTTGATCCCTATAGTCCCTTATTGTGCAGCTTTTCCCTTCCCTCAATCCCCATGTATGTGCTGCATCCCATCCATCCCTGAGTGTCATAGCAACAAATCCAAAACTTTTGCTGTTAAATTCCCAAGAAAAGTTAAAATTGTATCTTCTGTACCCATAAAATACTACAAAATCTCATTATTTTTTTGACATACAATAAAAAAGGAGAAAATATTCTCATTTCAAAATGTTTTTCTGTAAATTCATCTTTAAAAGGGTATTTTTGACATTATTTATGAAGCTAAACATATTTTGACCCATCAGGATAAGTTGGTGCTGAAAGCAGGACAGAGTAATGTCATGATGTCATAATGATCTATATTTCTAATAAGAGCATCACCTCAATAGATCCTATTGCTTCCATGTAATTGGACTGAGAATCAGTGTTGCCAAGGCGATGGAGGGGGGCGTGTGAGAGGGAGCCAATCATTCTAGTGGTCAGCAGAGAAGGACAGAGAAGTCCCTTAAAGGGATGGGACACTTCCAGGCTCTTTAGCTGTATCTTCTATAGGAAAAAGAACTCATATAATCCTTGACAACAGGGGAAAGTGGTTAAAAAAATGAAAGCTACTCAATTGCAACACAGCTTTACATTTTTCACCATCCTCACAGAGCTGTCCAGTTGAGTTCCTTGTGCACACAAACATCAAAGCTCAAAGTCGGGCTGTTTTTAAACCTCTGCATCCCTCAAGCTGCTCTCCCTCCTCACGCCTCGGGCTATGTGAGAACATAGTGTGCTCTGCGTCTCCACACACTCATGAAAACAATCAGACATAGAAGCTGGAGGGAAACGGTCATCCCGTCATGTTTGATGTTTTGAATAAAATAGGCCGCTGATGATTGCAAATGCAGATCAGTGTGGTTTCTTCTGAGGCCTTCACCTGCTTCAGCACCACGGAGAGCTCTTTCGTCAGCACGTGAACAAGGCCTCCTCGAAAACCTGGAATGTGGTGAGGAAGCTGATACGTTAACAAGCTGACAATGCAGGAACCTGCTGGTGGCAGAGACAATCGGGGAATGCAAGTTCTGCTTGACGCTAACGTGAGACGACATGCCTTTTTTTTTCGTTTTTGACTCACATGGATAACATGTAACGTGCCGATTTCACACGCAGCAGAACAAACATACACGTGTTCACGTACACAGAGACACACCCCTACAGGCTGTAACCACGGTGATGGAGAGGCAGGGAGGAGGAGAGGATGTTAAAAATGGGATCTTGACATGCTGTCAGAGCTCCTCCCACTGACTGTTTGATTATTAATCTCTCCACGTGTAACTGGAGGCACTTTAGTTGCAGAAATGTGTCTCGGGGGGAAAAGTAGAATAAGTAGGAAGTGGATTTAGGCAGTGAGGAGGAACCGTTTACGTCTCAGTGAAACTGTTGACAGTGGAGTTGTTTTTATTACGGGTTACACTTCACTTTGACAAGGCTTTGCTTGCGCTGTTTAATGGGAGACATGGAGTGTTTCCATGTATTTTTCTGAATTTACTTTAAAAGATCAAATCACTGAAAGCTTTTCTGTTGCATCCATAAAGCTGGAAAAGTTTAACTTATAAAAAAAAGCACTGTTTATGATGATGAAGTGTTTGGTTTTCTGAAGTCCCATTTGTTGTCGTCACCTAAGTGTGTGAATTTTGTTCTCTGCATTTGACCCATCCCCTGGGGGCGTGCAGACCACAGCTGCTCCCAATCCAACCCCTTACTGCACAAGCAGAGACACTGGGTCCCATTTTTAAAAATCTTTGGTTTGATATGGCTGTGGATTTGAACTCACCAACCTTCCCGTCTCAGGGTGGACACTATCAGCAAGGTCACTGAAGCTGTGCATTAAATACTCTGACAGCTTTGCTTGTGCTGTTTAATGGGAGACATGGAGTGTTTCCATGTATTTTTGCGATAACCTTCTGAATTTACTTTAAAAGATCAAATCACTGACAGCTTTTCTGTTGCATCCATAAAGCTGGAAAAGTTTAACTTATAAAAAAAAGCACTGTTTATGATGATGAAGTGTTTGGTTTTCTGAAGTCCCATTTGTTGTCGTCACCTAAGTGTGTGAATTTTGTTCTCTGCATTTGACCCATCCCCTGGGGGCGTGCAGACCACAGCTGCTCCCAATCCAACCCCTTACTGCACAAGCAGGAGACACTGGGTCCCATTTTTAAAATCTTTGGTTTGATATGGCTGTGGATTTGAACTCACAACCTTCCAGTCTCAGGGTGGACACTATCACAAGGTCACTGAGCTGTGCATTAAATACTCTGACAGCCATTTTTGTTTCTTTTTATAAAAACATATCTGTGCATCGTAACTATGAAATGTTGCCTCCAGAACATAATCCTAAATCTGCATGCAGGGATAAAGAATCCAGGCGTTGACCGCAGCTCTCCTGCACTGTCTGCAACCAGCTGCACTTGCAGCTTCTGAGAGGCTGGAGACACCTGATCCAGGTAATCAGCAGCGAGCAGTGAAGGATATGTGGACTAAACAGTGGCCCTTGAGGGCCTGAAGTGGTCATTCCTGGTTTTAACATCCATCCATCCATCCATCCATCCATCCATCCATCCATCCATCCATCCATCCATCCATCCATCCATCCATCCCTCCCTCTCCCTGGTCACTTCCTCCAGCTTAGAGACGTAGTCTCTCCAGGGTGTCCTGGGTCTTTCTTGGGACGTCTGCCCAGTGAGACATGCTAGGAACACCTCTCCAGGGAGGCATCCAATCAGATGCCAGAGTCACCTCAACTGGCTCCTCTTGATGTGGAGGAGAAGCGGTCATACTCTGAGCTCTCTCTGGGTGACTGAGCCTCTCACCTTCTCCCTGAGGGAGCGCCCTGCCACCCTAGAGGAAGCTCATTTCAGATGCTTGTATTTGGGATTTCATTCTTTCAGTCATGACCCAGAGATTACGACCATAGGTGAGCACTCGAACGAAGATCAACCGGTAAATTGAGAGCGTCGCTTTTTGGCTTCACCACAATGGATCATTACAGCAACCGCATAACAATGGACTCCGCTCCATGACATGCTCCTATCTTCCTTCACTTGTGAACAAGACCGCAAGATATTTAAACTCCACCATGGGGCAGAAACACTAGTGGCTGGATGAATCAGTGGGCTGGGTGTAGGGCTCACGCTGGAAATCGGGGTTCAATTCCCAGGGTGTATATTGTGGGTCCATACTTTGATGCTTGATGCTGCCCAGTTGGGTGAACACATCCCTGAGACATCCCTTGCCATGCAAGTTCAGGGATGCGTCAAGAAGGGCAAAAACTCTCTACCAATGCCAAACCACCAGTGCCTGTGGTAACTCCCAATGCTGAAATGCAGGAGCACTCACTTCACCCATCCAAGTAGCAAACTACCATTCTGGCTGTAAACTCTGCAGTGCTGACCCTCATCTTGGCTGCAAGCCCACCCAATGCATGCTGGAGGTTAAGGCTTGGTGAAGCCAACAGGACAACATCATCTGCAAAGAGAGGAAATCATGTGGTCCCCAAACCAGACATCCTCCAGTTTTTATATGATGTGCTGAGCAGCCAGAAACCTAGAAGTCCAGAACTCTTGATAAACATTTGTCACAGCTGGTCGGAATAAAAACCTGTAATACTCAAAAGAACAATAAAAAAAAAACTATGAATTAGTTCACATTCTGGTTAGATTTTTTAAATGGGCATTATCTCCTGATAATCATGATAATGTAATGGTTTAAATCCATTCTGATGTCTAAATCATTGAGAAACACCACTGAGAATTGATCACTGTTAAGTCAATATTAACAACCTGGTGTATATAGTTTGCTTAAACTGCTACAAAATTAGAAGCTGTTAAATGTAATTTGGGATACTACTTAAATGCATTTTATTGTTGCATGTATGTGAATGATGAAGGGGTTTTCTAATGAACCACTTTCAAGGAACTGCAGGTCTTGTCTGGATCTATCATGTATTGAATATTTTTCCTCTGCTCTGATCTCACAGTGAAGATGAACATCATGAAACCTTCATGAGTCTTGCAGGATTTCTGGCATTGATCTCTTTTTTTCCTTCTTTGACCTTGACAGTAAATTGCGTTGGGTTTTATTGCAGACAGAAGCCTCGAGCCGGGGAGGAAGTTCCCTCTCTTAGATTAGCTCAAACATTTTCTCACTTCATAAATTCAAGCTCTTTTTACCAGCTGCATAAACTGATAACAGTTTTTCAGTCGTTTGGGATCTTTATTCAATTTATTTTGCATTATATTTCCTTCACGTTTCAAATAGGCTATCCATATTGCAAATATGCAAATGGGACTGCGGAGTTCATAAATTTCCTCCTAATTTAATTAGAATCTTTCCAGCATGGAAAGAGTTGATGCTAAGTCTTTCTCTCTGATAATGAGACCTTGCTGGGGCTGTCAGAAGACAGGCAGGACGTGCAATGCAGATCCTTGGGTCCCCAGTCCCAGTTAATGACATGTTATCATTGCTCTCTGCAGACCGGCACATCTTTCTGCCATCTGCAGAGAGCATGACTGGAGAGCAGACGATAGGAAGTAAGCTGGTGGAAGATACCATATCCTGCCATTAATCATGTCACACTGTTTCCCCCTGCTGTCCCGACGCTTCCTGAGTCTGACATCTGCGCATACGTCTGCAGACCCCCCCACCCCTTCTCTCCCTCTGTTCATCCCTCTCTGGTTTAAACACTTTTACCTTCCCAACTAATTTGAAACAGCTCCTCAGATTTAGTCACAGATGCACCCCTCCCACTAATGGCTGACCCCACGCATTTTATTCACATATGCGCCGCAACGGAGGATCAATATACTTAGCTTGCAAGAACTTTTTCTGCAAACGTCGCAAGTATTCTTTAGCTAATTTATGTTTTTTGATTTGACTGATGGTAACATTTTAGCTGCATCCAAATAGAACACATTTCAACTCCCCCCTTTCTTCAACCATAAGAAATGTGTGTGTACAGTCAGGGCAGATGGGAGAGAGTGTTTGCCCCTGCAGCTCTGTCCTAAATGTAAATGCATGCTCAGAGATTTGGAGAGCTTTCTCTTCTCCTCCTTCTTCTGCTCTCTGTCTGTTGTCATGTATTTTCATGTTTTCTTAACATAAAATAAGGTGAAAGAAAGGACTCCTTCCATTCTATTTATACAAAAATGCTGTGAATTGTTATTTAACAAACACATGGTACATGTTTAACACAGATTTAAAGTTATATAATGCATTTTTGTATTCGGTTGATTGCAAATTGCCTATAAATCTTTACATTTGCTCTTTTTTTGAAAGACAGTTTGATTGCAGTGTGAGGCTTGGCAGAGCGCCCACTCTGCAGGTCTTTCAGTCAAAAGCAAGAGCTGCTGTGTGTGTGTGTGTGTGTGCAGAGAAACCATATCAACAAAAAGAAGAACAACTGAGGAGGAGAATACAGGTCAAACACAGAAAGGTTTTTTAAGTTAAAGTGTGTTCTTATCTTTTTTGAGGGTTGCATGTATTCGTTATGCAACCGAGTACAATTTTTCTTTTTTATAGCGTTATTGCATGTGTGCATTCTGACCTTTTTCTTTGCTGCACATCACAAATCATCTTCTCCTTGTTTCCTGACTTGCAGCAGATATGTTGAATTTAATCGTTTGACCCGGACAGCAGAAAACTTTTTCAACTTTAGTTGCACTGCAACAACAACATCAACCCCTACTAACATATGCTTTATTCATAATGTGCCATAAAAAATTAGTAGGATGTGCTTAACGGAACACTTCCCAATCTCTCAAGTCTCTGCCTGAATACACTCGCTGAACGTTCCCTTTTCTCTTTACATTTACTTCAAATTTCCTGGAAAAATGTATCATAGCTATTTATTTTTCTGTTCAACTTTTGTGAGATGATAAACTTTTTGTCTGACCCCCAGACACAACTTACAGCAGCAACGGACACTTCATTTATGCTTTTTTTTTCTTCGTCATCCCTCAGAGTTGTGGAAGTGGTTCGGTGACTTTGCTGCTCCTTCTCCCTCCAGTCCTGCAGAGAGCATTTTAATAAAGCTGGTATGAGCGCGGCTTAAAGTGCTTTATTTTCATTTTGCTGCGCAGCTGGTGGAGTAATGTGCGCTTTTCAAATATTTATGTAGAAACTGGGGTCGTCGCTCAGTGCACGAATCCTCCCACAGTGGAGGAGCAGAGGGGTGGAGGTCTTCAAGTGTCACACTCATGAAGATAGACCCATTGGTTGTCTTGTGTAGGATCATATCGGTATGTCTGGTGAACAACGCATCATGAGGCGGCTGTGTCTGTTTGTTTTAATACGTAAAGTTTAATCCAAAACATAGATTTTAACTGCTCATTTAGTTAATTATTAAACATGTTTTAAATCAAAGTGGTAAAAAGAATAGTAAATCATTAGTAGAAATAGGTCATAAATTCACATTTTATGCTAAAAGAAACCGTAAAATGCTTTTAGCTTTGGATAAATCATGTTGACAAAATTAGAGATTGATCTAATGCATAATGCTGTAATCTGTTAGCTTGATGCTAACGTATAATAGAATTTCCCATAGAACAGCTAATGCTAACGCTCTATTGACCCAAACATACGTCGATCACTAAATTAACATCTTTAAATACTCACAGGCACAAGTTTTCCCAACTTTTTTAAGGAAATACATATTTTTTTAATAACCATTGTGGTCTAAAAATTTGTTTTTTGCTCATACTTTCTTCTTTTGCCAAAATAAGATGTAACGCTTTAGCGCAATCGCCACCTAGTGGCCAACCTGAAAGAACAATTGTTGGAGTTAATCTGTTTGAGAATCCATGTAACACTGTATGGTATTAACAATCTGATTAGAATTTCTGTAATATTTTTTACAGAATGTGAACTGTATCTGTTAAATATGAAAATCTTCCAAACTTTTGATGTATTTCTAAACAAATGTGTCTAAATGTGTGAACTCAATACTGAATTGAATCCAATTCAATTGAGTAAATCAAAAGAACTGAAAAAAATCAGAGTTAAATCGATGCAGGTTCTGGTGAATCGATTCGAAACTGGAAATTATTGGTGATTTTAAATTTGAACAGCTTGTCTTGCTATTAATGAGAAAGTTTATGACATTTTTCAATCTTTGCCTCTGCAGACACAGCATTTCATTATTAGGTTTGTGTTATGAATTATCACCTTACAAAAAGAATAGGGAAAAAAAAATCGATTCGGCAATATATCGTGATACTTCAGTTGGCGATACTTGGATCGATTCAAGATGCAGATATATTTATTTATTTATTAGCATACTTCAGCATCTTACTTTTGTTTTTCACTGTTATTCTTATGGTGAAAAATATTTGATCGTGGAAATCAGACAATGTTGACTGTTCCCTTTTTATTTATCAAAAGAAAATTTGTTTGGGTAAAAGCAATTTGCTTCTGAGGTACAGTTGCAATGCTTGTTGTGACCATTAACTAAAATGAATTTTACCATTTTATTACAGCAAATTAATATTCAGGTAGAGTTTTTTTCTAAATCATACTTAAAATATATATTAAGACATTGTTCAGGTACAATTTTGGAATATATTGTAATGCATATTGTGATCCAGGCATTGCAATACTTATCATATTGCCAAACACACCGTTAGTTTTTTCTCAATTTTTTACTAAAACATAATTACATAACGTGCCTAAAGTGCCATTTCAATATTTGAAAAATTGTGTTTGATCACCTTTTCTGCAAAGCACCTTTTAGCATTTCCATATTTAATAATAGCACTGTTTTTTTTGTTCCTGCTTTTGCTTGCTGAAGCATTAAAGTGATTGTTCCTTGAGTTAGAAAAGCTCTCAAAGTTCCAACTGGAAAAAAAAATGCTGCAAAGGTTGTGTCAGCAAACTTATCAGCCTCCTCCTCTTTTGCAGCTTGTGATAAAGAAATGAAACGCATTTTTATTTACATTTTTTATTAAAGAAAAAGATAAAAAAAAGAGTGATTTTAGAAAAGGAAAGTGTCCTTGAGTTTATACTCTGCGGTGGCTAAAAAACAAAAACAACAAAAAAAACAAAACAAGAGCTGTTTAGTTCAGATTTCTCATTGGCTTTGTTTTCATTCTCCAGGTAACGTACTCATCAAAATTTAAAAGAAGATAACTTCTGCCAGCCATCTGTTACCATGGTGACGTGGCGGCTGCACACATATAACCTGTGATCACACAAGTAAGAAATCCATAAAGATGGAACCAGCTTCCTTCTGTCAGTGCTCCAACGCATGGCGGGCCTCGCGGCCGTGACCTTAGGGTCGAGCTTGGGTTGGAGCTGTTTTGTTTGGACCGGGAGAGCTGTCAGGTCTGGAACAGCGTGTTCCCTGCAGCTAAATGGGTCAGCACCACTGGGGTCTCAGCCACTGAGCTGGAAACAACCCTCGCAGTCCATAGTAGCTTCAAGCTGCACCAGACCCCCCATTTCTTTGTGTGTGAGCACCGGCGAGTGTTTTGCCTTGCATTGAGATGAGCTCAATCTTTCTGTGGAGTAAAAACACATTATTTTCTTTGTTGTGGCCTGAAGGAAACAGGGAGTTCAATCAGTGTTGAGATGCAAAATTGCAACCCTGCTGTCAAAGTGTTTTATTTTACCCAATGAGATTTTGTTAAGGAGAAACAGATTTGCAACAAGTAATTTAAGTCACCTTGCTTTTGCCACGTTTCCATCTTCAATACAATTTTTGTTGTTCTAGTGTCCCAGGTAGGGACATATGTGCAGATATTCATTCAAGTCTGTGATGCTTCAGCCAAGAATTATTTTTCTGAGCTGAATAATCTATTCACATTGATTAAAAAACACTCTTATAAAGACACTAACTAGGTCTACATGTTCATTTTAAATTCTTACATTCATGAGAGTGAAATGTTCTGCTTTATACGAGCATATTTTCTCAAGGTGCCTCAGTGAACTTTCAGAGCTTTCCTCATAGCTCTTTATAAACTCTTGAGGCAGACAGTCGTTTAATAGAAATTGAATTATCTCTGTCAAAGTTTTTTGATAAATAGCTTCAGACTAATGCCTTATGTGTTGTATAAGCCTGAGTGGCTTCCTATTAGTGGGGATGTAAAGAGTGAGTAAAAGCCATGGACAGAGAACAATCTGAGTGTTTGTGAAGTGAGTGCCTACATGTTTGCTCATGCATTCTCTAAGATTTTCTCTCTTAAACCCATCAACACACTTTTCTTTGATCTGGAAGAAACATACATTTTTCGGTTTCTGCAAACAAATTTTTTGGCAATTTTGCTTTTTTTTTTTTTTTTTAAATGTTAGGCTGAAACTGCATTTGTGGCTTTAATCTTTTGCAAGATTCCAACATGTAATCTCTTCAGTAATTCACATTTAAGTGCTTGTTTTCTAAGAAATATCTGAAAATCTAAATGACAAGACGTAATTCTTCCATCAAGCTGTCACGACCAAAAACCATGTGTGTCTGTATAAACCCTTGTTTTGATCTTCTGCATGACCTTGCCGTTAGCTGTCTGAGCTCATGCCCTCCGCATTTGTCCTCCTTTGTTGCAGACGGGGCTTCCCTGAGCGAGCTGTCTTGGCCTTCCTCTGTAGCAGTTGTTGCCGTCTCCTTCTCTGGCCTCTTCACCTTTGTCTTCCTCATGTTGGCTTGCCTCTGCTGTAAGAAGGGAGACATCGGCTTCAAGGTGAGCTCTGTGCTGCCTCCAGCTGGAAGTGGAGGGGAGTCACGTCTTTGTTTTCGGGTTTAAGCAACTCTGAAGTTGGATGTATTAGCCTCAAGAATGTATAAGATTTTCAAAAGACAAAAGCAAACTTTCTGTTTGAAAATGGAAAAAAATGATGTTTCATTTAAAAAAACTTAAAAGCCTAATTAATTGTTTATTATACATACTATAGAGAATTTCACATGATTTTATATTTCAAAATTCTTCAAACTTCTTAATCTGCACAAAACGTCTGATATTGACTCAACTTTATCTAAGTGATCAAACCAATCCTACCCGTCTCAGGCTAGCACAGTCTGCTTCAGCGTTGGCGCCGCCTGCCAGCAGGACTCGGTCATGCAGAGTCGAATATCAGAGCTGAACTGAGAAGCTGCTGTGGGCTGACAGCGACTGACACGAGTGTGAGGAGGGGGAGGCAAAGCAAAAACTCTACAGCCACTCCTCTGGGGTCATTTCGGGGTTTGACTCAAAAATGCTGCCAGTTGAACAGAATAAACCTTAGATGTTTGATCAAAAAGGGAACAAGCAAAAGCTGTCAAGGCAGGAACAGAGAACAGTCTGAGACTGCCACCAATGACAGAAACTACCTACATGACACTCTACCTCCATGATCGGCTCTGTAACAGCTTTCTACAAGCCCGGCTGAAGCTGTGAAATGAGTGATGAAACATAGAAATACATGTTGAAACACCAACAACCTCAGTTTGTTTTCTTCAGATGCTTACATACACTCACTGGCCATTTTATTAGGTACACATTCCTAGTACTGGGTTGGACACCCTTTGCCTTCAATAACTTTGCCAGAAAAATCATTACAGATAATGCATGAGACTCCCTCAAATTTAAAGATTTATGTGCTTTGCAGACACTGCTGGTTACAATTTTATGTTGACATCTTTGAGTTACAAATGAAAGAAATAGTTGAAATACCCAAAGTAAAGCTACAATTAAACAGATGACTCTCTCCTTTGCAGGGCTCAAAAAAATGGAATTTGTTGGACAATGATCTAAAAAAGTGTTCAAGTATTGCTTGCTTTAAGTTTAAATGTAAACACAAAATGATTTATTTATACGCAGCATGTTGTAAATATATGCAATTTTTTAAAATGGCAAGTATGACATCACCGATTTCACAAAATTCTAAACAATAAGAGCTTTTTACGATGTCTATTTTTGACTCCACTTTGTCTAATGATGAAAAGTTAAATATATTTTTTTAAAATAAATCAAACACATTTTTTTTTTTTTTAAATGTTCAATCGCAAGCATTGTGGTCAATATTCATCAATGTAGTTAGCATCGATACACACTGGTTTTTCGCAAAGACTTCCGGGAAATTTCTAGGACACTGGATTTTGGAATTGTTGATTTAGACAGCAATATGGCAAATACACTATAGCGAGTAGTGAAGGAATTCGGACATAACCCATGTCTACATGCCTAAATGCACTGAGTTGCTGCCATGTGATTGGCTGATTGCCCTTAACGAGCAGTTGGACAGGTGTGTCTAATAAAGTGAGTGTAGAAGTTGCTCTCAAAAATCAGTGAATAAAAGGCAGCAACAAAAATCCTTCATATTTTGATCAAGGACATGAAGGTTTTTAGGAGGGAAAGCGGTGACTAACTTTAATGGCAGCACTGTATTTTGATGCGACTGATTAGTTTTGGGCATCCTCTTGGTAAAACGGATTAAACAAATGCAGCAGTAAGGTCGCTTAAAAAAAAGGGTTCAACTCCTTCTTTGGCAAAGTCTCATCACTCAACAGCACACTTGTAAGATGTGCATTCATGGGGGACGGCAGCGACGCACTGCTCTAAAAGCTTCATTATTCCTCCTCATCTCTGTTTTGGTACCGGAGCGCGTAGTGTGAGGCCGGGTATTAAGTGCTTTCTAAACTGAAGGCTCTCCTGGGAGCCATGCAACGCTGACTCACAGCCAGGTGCTCACTTTCATACTCCTCTCCGAGCGGAGTGGCAGATGGTTCTCCTGAATGAGAAACACACCTACACACATTCCGATGTGCACACACAAAATGCTTCACCACACATTTACCCACACAGTGAGGCATTCAGATGTTGGGGATGTACGGCTCACTCTGCAGCTCCGAAACACATTTTTTTGAGTTTGTTTTTGCTTTTATGGAAAGCTGTTGTGATGTGTTGGAAAGCATTACAGATAGATGTACGGAATAATATTTGGATTGCTTTCCTCTTTTAAATGAATTTTGAAAGTAAAAGATTTTTAAGCAAAGAAATTCAGAAAAAAATGCAATAATAATGTATAAAATATTTCAACCCTTAACTATTACTTTAAAAACATGATCAAAAACAGAAATAAATCATAAAATTGAGAGGTATCACATTTATTTATTAATTAATAGATTAACTAATAGATGATCAATCTGTGAGTTTGTTGTTTCTCCCTTAAAGCAAATATGAAGCATAAAAGGAGGCTTTAAATGCAGTAGAAATACCCATCGGTGTAAACACATCGACTGATCTCCCGCTGAGGATGGTCTTTGTTGCACACGGCGGTTAGTTGACACGTTGCATAACCGGATGCTGTTAGCTGGTAGATTGTTGTTAAAACCTTCAAAAGGGCAGCAGCGCTTCGGTTGGGAGGTCTCACCAACCTGTCTCCTGAGGTGCCTTCATAGTGTGAGAGGAGGCCGATGATAGCTTCACAGTTGTGATGACGGTGTCATTTAATGTGCTCATCAGTGTGACCCCAGCGCTCCTGTGAACTATAGCCGACCCAACGGAGGACAACACTAACCTCCCACATGCTCAGATCCTCCTTTTTTAATTAAATACTCCAGCTGCTCTGCAAAGATATCACAAAACATCCTCAAAAAGTGAGGAGATGGGCCTTTCTCCTTTCAGGTCAGGATAAATGCAGTTGTTGGTACAGAGCTTCAGCTGCAGGAGGACACATAATGCAAATTTAAGTACATTTTTTTAATTTTAAAAAATTGTATAACTCCAATAGTTTTATGTTGCATTTTCTATTTGACAGTGTAATTTAACATACTGAAGTTGTTAAAAAACAATATAACTTTTCAATAACCGAATTAAAAGCATTAATAAATGTCTATATAATTCAAGGTTTTATTCAAATGTTCTAAACATTTAATTGAAGTTTGAATATTTCTGTTTTTAAAACATTTGAAGAATGCAACTGGCACCAGTGATGTTGATCCTCCCAAGCTAGAGAGGAGCAGACAACAAATGCTTACAGTGTCAAACATAAAAGTCTCTGTAAATATTCTGTTTGGATAGATTGTGGACAAGATCTAAGAAAGTGACAGAAATCTGAAACTTTCACTTTTTCAAATCTTTAACATTAACTAAAGTATGCAATAACAACTTTTTGGGTTTCAGACATTTAAAGGGACAAATAAAAAAGTTGAACAAAAAAATATGACCTACTTTTGTAAAAGAATATCTAAATAAGTAGTAAACAAAATGCATTCAGTAAAAAGAAATATTTTTATTTGTAGAGGGATTTTAGTTTTAAAAATTACCCCAAAACCTGTACATCTAATCCCCGGACTGTGGAAACCACTGAGGCGTTTGAAGACAGAAGGAGGGGACTTGCAGTATTTCTGTGTCCTGTAGCTGTCTGTGCCGTCTTTCAATTTTTCAACACCCTGAAGGCCAATCCATGCGCCGACAGCAGTGCATAAAAACAAGCCGGCTGGATGATGACAGAGCAGATTTCAAAAGTTTTAGCCGGAAAGAGTGCGAGCGTGAATCATAAATATAACACTTTTAAACACTTAAATGGCCGGCGCACTATTTTCCTGTGCATTATGGCAAGAGTTTTTTTTATAAGAAGCTGCCATTTCCACATTTGATTTAAACAGAAAGGGAGAACTATGGTGCATTTCAGCAAAATAGGAGCAAAAACACTGCAGGGGAGGTTAAACTGGGTGATGCAGGGAGGACAGTAACATGGAGGAAAATTCAAATCCAATTTATCAAATGGAAAACAGTTTACTGGTAAAATATGTACGATTTAAGATCCAAACTTTAAATCAATTGTGCATTGTTAACCTTTATTATTCAAGACTGCTGGAACTGCATGTATTTATGACCAGACAGAGAAGCTTTGTGTAGACAATAGCTGTGTATATCTGCATGTGTCTGCCCCCCTCTCTCAATGGCCCCTGTAATCTACATGACTTATGTATATGGGTAGGTGGGTGTCCCTCTGTGCCTCTGAAAGACTCTACAGTTGAAGATTTGTCCGTGTACGAAGCGCTGCGAGCCAGTGACTAATCACAGTGTATGTCCTTGCACCAGGAGTTCGAGAACACAGAAAGAGATGGGTACCAGGCGGACCTCTCTGCACTGGCCTCGCCGTCCTCCCAGAACGGTCCGGAGGTTTACATCCTTCCCCTCACAGAGGTCTCCCTGCCCGTGTCCAAACAGCCTGGCAGATCCAGTAAGAAGAAAGAACACCAAACACATTTTTGAACATTACTTTCCTGTGTTTCTCCTCTGCAAAAAATAATACATCTTTTATTCATTCTTTTTTTACACTTTTTTTTCTCTAAAAAATGATCATAGTGAGTTAAAGGGAAAAAAACAATAGGATTTGTGTAGTTTATTGCTTAATAGTAAATTTTTTTGTATGTTTATTCTCCCCATAATTAATTTCAACTAGTAAATAATTATTTAAGTAACTTTTTTACATCCTCACTATTGATGTCATGCGATTAATTTTTTGTGCGATTAATTATTACGTCCAGTAATTAATTAATCTAATTAATCAATTTTTTTTGCAATTTTTAAATCCAATAATTGGGGTTAAAAGCCTCATTTGTGGCATTTTATTTAAGTTTAAGAGAAGAGTAAAACTGAAAAAGGTTTCTTTATTAAGTTTTGTTTTAATTATAAACAACTTCCAACCTTTAACCTCACTTTACACCACGAGGGGGATCATCTTTTTCCATCTTGAACAAAAAAAAAAAATGTCAGAATGCTTTAATTTACATCATGAAAAACTAGTAAGAACACTTCTCTGAACAAAAAATATTGAACATGAACTTCTTACTAATACCATAATTCAAAAGTAAAATGTCCTGTTTCAGAGTTTATCTCAACAGAAAGACAGTAGAAAATACATAAGAGATTTTATAGTTTCCTGTAACCTATTTGGGTGAATATGGTAATTTTAGAGACTGGATAAAGCAGAAAAGAAAAAAGAATCTAAGAAGGAATAAATGCAACACAGCGAAAGAAAACTATTTAGATTTTGGACTTTTTTTTTATAAATACACTTTTGCATCATCATCTGGAAAAAAAGAGCTGAACTTTACCTCTAAAATGATGCTTTTTGTTTTACTTCTCATGATGATCACCTTTCTCAAAAAAGAGCTGGAGGAAATCGCGGAAGACGCCTCCCACTAAAGCTGTTACCGTGACAACGGGATGCACTGCATGTTACACAGTTTTTTTTTGTAAAAAAAAACTATTTAAATTTAAAAATGTAAGAGGACTCAAGTTCTAATAATTTCTTTGATATTTATATTTGTCGTAAATTACCATGTTATCAGCAGGATAAAATGCTCCTCCAGATGTGTAGTGGCAATCTGATGCAAAAACGAGATTAACCTGATTTAAAAAAAAAAATAAAAAGAAATGAACTAAAATATCTGCAGTTATTTAATTATGATTAATGCGACAGCCCTAATTATCAGAAAGCAAGAATAAATTGAATACATTCATAGGCCCACTCCAATCATAGTTTGATCCAATTTAAAAGCGTTCCCAGTGTTTTTTTTTTTTGTATATATATTTTTTTAATAAAATCAAAAACCTGTTGTTTTCTAAGACATAGTTTCTGCAGAGCGGCAGGAGTTCGTTAGATATTTGGCCAAGTTGGAAGTATGGAGTAAGTTTGTGCTTTCCAACAGTCATGTTTACATGCTCTCCCTCTAGCTTACAGCCCCTCATAACCCAGCCTAACATTACCAGTGCAACAAAAATGGTGACCAGTATTTGAGCTATCCAGCTGAACAGTTCTATGCCAGTTTAAACGAGGAAATTGATTGAGTCGTCTGCAAGTGGAGCTTGATGTTTGCCATAGTAGCTTCTACGGCTGTTTTAATGATTTGAAGAAAGAAATACCCAGAAATGCAATTTTAAGATAATATTTCTTTATATGTGTCCTCCACCATAAAAAAGAAAAGCCACAAGAACTTGTTAAAATACAAAAAGCACCAAGTTCATCAGAGTGGAACATCCTCAGTTGCTTACATGAGAAGCTGCTTTGCTGCACAGTTTAACTCTGTAAGTCTGTATATAAGCATGTCCGGTGTGTAATCTACATCTGCATCCTAACAATGTTCCCATACATTTATGGGACAGGATTATATTGTGATCCACATTCTGGGTGCTCTGTGTGCCTCACCCCTGCATGACTCACTGGCTGGCTGTGCAGGCAGGCTGCTGCTCAGCATCCCAGGATGCGGGCGCCAGCAGCGATTGGACAAGGTTGCCTGAAGCTGGGAGCCAATCCCGGCCCTCGTCTCCGTCCCCCACTGCTACGCTTTTCCGATTGGTTCAGGTGTTGCAGGGTGAGAAAACAAATGGTAACCAGAGGGAGTGAATATAAAAAAAGGAAAAAAAAGTCAAACAAACTCTTCTTGATTTAAACTAGACGAGCGTAAATACTGAATAAAATAATAAGACTTTCGTAAATAAAATGTGTTTGATGACTCATATTTAGGAGTTCAGCAATATTTTCTTTTACAATATTTTATGGAACATCCTTCAATCATTTGAACACTATGCCATCAATTATCCATGTCCTCACCAGCATGTTTATCGTAAACAAACAGGCCTCGCAGTTGCATGTATGCTTTATGTTAAACCATAAACACAAACTGTGACTGTTTTCTCTATAAATCAAGCATGAATTTGACATCATTGTGGACACACACAGGCTGCCATTGATCTAATAGTTTTGTTTTGTTCATGTAAAGCAACATTACAAAGGCTCGATGCATCAGACCGTCTTCTGTTCACATTCGAAGAAACCTCAAAATGAGTTGTAGGAGAAGAGTGTGGGCATGCTATCGCCGTGACAACCTCTGCCCCATCATTCCAGTGGCCCACGTCTTTGTGCGCCTGTGAGGTTTGTGTGTCTGCGAGTTGCGTACCAGGAGCCACGACGCCACAGCGTGCGTGAGAGCGACCCGAACAATGGCTCCGCTTTAGGCCCTCTGGCTGGTGGGGGAGCATAAGGCCGTCTCTGGTGGGGATGTGAAAGAAGCGACGAGCGAGCGGACAAGCATATCGAAGGACAGGACGTGGCTGCATGTGGGTACAGTGAAGAACACTGAGTGGACCTAAAATGAGGAGGGGCAGTGAGATGAAGGGTGTCTATCAGAGATCTCTTAGCAGTCAGAGACAGGGAGACTGAGCGTGTGTTGCTAGAGACTCTTTGGCTTAGGACAGAGGCAGCATTGCGTGTGTTTGTGGGAGGATGCTGCTGGTCTGCTGGTGACAGGGAGTATATGTGCTCCTTATGTCATTACTGGATGTCTAGAAGCTGCAGATAGAGCTGGTGTTTCAAACCGCATGCTTCCATCATGCGTGTTGGTCGCAGCAGGGAGGAACTTCTTTTTTCTGCAGTGATTCTTCAAAACCATTTTAAAGGTTCCTTAGATTCAGAGGAGTGAGGATGCAGGACAGCAACAGCTGGAAAGTCTTTCAGAAGGACCATATGCATGTTTGTGTATGTTCCGGCTGGAGCGCGAGCTCGGTTCAGATGGGGAGAGGCAGCATGGTGAGCTTGTTCAGCTGTTGGAGGGCTTGGAGGGTTAAATCCTGTGGAGGCTCTCACACTCGCTCTGTGACTGAGGATTCTTTCTCACGCCTGGGACTGGAGCGAGGGCCACGGCTCAGCCGTTCTCACACTCCGAACCAGAGCGCCACCTCTGCTGGGGTCTCGGGGCCTGTCATGGTGCTGAGAGTGGCCGGCCGCTCCCATGTGCCATCTTCACCACCTCGATTTTTGAACTATGAGGATCCGTGGAGGTATTTTATGTACAGCTTGATTTAATCTAAAAGGAAGAGAAATATGCAACTTCTCTTTTGTAAAAGCTAATTTTTTTTTTGTTTTTTTGCTAAAATTATGTCTTCTTTTTGCTTCCTTTCAGTCCAGCTGCTGAAATCATCAGACCTCGGTCGTCACAGCCTGCTGTATCTAAAGGAGATTGGACACGGATGGTTCGGAAGGGTAAACCGTTCTTGATTTTTTTCTTTTGGTTTTTAAAAAAATTAGGTATATGTTTTATTCCAAATAATATTTATATAAAGCTAAAGTCACTTATTATTATTTTTTTAAGAGTTTTATATATTTCCTTTAGTCTGAGATGTTTCCCAATCTTGGTGGAATGCGAGGTTAATGTGATGACAGCCTCTCTGTGGTGAGACAAATCTTTCCCTCTGCTGTCCGTTCTGGCAGAGGGGATAAGAAGTTCACTTACAGTAGATTCCTTTGCGTGTGTCCTAAATTTGCCGCTCTCCAATTTTTTTTAAATTTTTTTATGAATGAAGCACTTTATAAAAAAAAAAAATGGTCAAAATGCAATTTAAAATTGGGCAGATTAAGACAAAAAATAAATAAAAACAGCATAAAATAATAAAAATCAATAAAATACAGATAAAAATGAACTAAAATGTGTAAAAGAACAAAATGCTACTAACTACTGGGTATTAAAATCCATTCTAGTTCATTTAAAACGGTTTAGGTCTGATGTCGTGTGCAGTTCTGCAGGACTTTTACTCCATAACTGGGAGTCGGCATTGGAAAAACCCAATGTTTCTGACGTGATTTGGACTTAAAAGCAAATATTGGATGGCAACAAAGCAAAAAACTTCATGAAAACTGAATTTCACTGTGTAATCCTGCAGGTTCTGCTGGGTGAAGTCAGTGCGGGCCTCAACACCACCCAGGTGGTGGTGAAAGAGCTGAAGGCCAGCTCCAGCGTCCAGGACCAAATGCAATTTCTTGAGGAGAACCAGCCATACCAGTGAGTCTGTTGAACAACAATTTATAACAGATGAAAATTTAAAATATATTTTTTAAAACGAAGATGTGTGTTTTTTAACACATTATTACCCAAATGACTGCTCTTCCAGAACGCTCCAGCATCCTGCCCTCCTCCAATGCCTCTCACAGTGTTTGGAAGTCACTCCTTATCTGCTGGTCATGGAGTTTTGCCCTCTGGTGGGAAACAATCCTCACTATTCTCCTCCTTCATATCAGATTTGCTGCTACTGCTGTGTGTGTATGTGTGTGTGCAGATCAAGCGACTCACATATCCTCTCTTGCCGTCAGGGTGATCTGAAAACGTACCTCCGCAGCTGCCAGGCTGCAGATTCTGAAACTCCCGACACTTTGATCCTTCAGAAGATGGCGTGTGACATTGCTTCAGGGCTTCTGCATCTCCACAAGAACAACTTTATCCACAGGTGCATTGCATCAGCCTGCTCAGCTCCCTTTACTGTGATTAAGAGAGGCATCCACTCAAGTGTGCGGTGCGCCCCCTAATGGCTGCTCCCAGAAACAACATCCTGGTGCTGCCCGAGTGTTTGAACGCAGACTCCAGCATCAGTGATTTTGTTGCCGGAGGCGAGCCGCTTTCACGCAGTCCAGACGTCTGATCTTCGGCCAACTTTTACATGCTAGTGTTCACATATTTTAACTTACTTTTGTAGCAAAAACACTTCTTCACTTTTTAGTTTAATTCTAAATTAGAAATATGCTTTTTTCTGTCATTGAACAGTATGTATTGACAGATATGGTGGTCACAAATCTTTATGGTACAGGAGTAACTTTTCAGATAAAACTTTGACTTATCTTTTATTAATAAATTAAAATTATTTTAGCTTAAGTGAATAAAATAGGGTAATTGGGTGCAACTCTCGTGAACTATTTTTCTATTTTTTTTTTTTTTTTAACAGTTGGAGGTTTTAATTGACAATACATTTCTTTTTAAAATCAAAAATTGGCAATTTATGACATTTTTGTCTTTGCCAACGGTTAACAAATGATCTTTAATCCAAGATTTGTTCCTTTTTTTCGTACTTAAAGTGACCTGGCCCTGCGAAACTGTCTGCTCACCTCAGAAATGTCCGTGAAGATCGGAGACTACGGGCTGTCCCACAGCCGATTCAAGGTCTACCTGTTAAAAGTATTGAATTAATTTCTATGATTCCTTCAAGTATTAACACACAGTTTTATGGTGGCTCCTGTAGGATGACTATTACATAACACAAGACCAAATATGGGTGCCGCTGCGCTGGATCGCACCAGAGCTCATCGATGAGGTCCATGGAAACCTGCTGGTTGTGGATCAAACCAAAAGTAGTAATATATGGTAAACTGTCATGGAAAACCTCATTCAAAGACAAGTTCTGCTGCTTTTTGGTTTGTGAGCGTGCCAACTGTTTTTTTCTTGATGCAGGTCATTAGGAGTGACTTTGTGGGAGCTGTTTGAGCTGGGAAAGCAGCCGTTCACACAGTATTCTGACAGACAGGTGTTGACTTACGCCGTGAAGGAGCAGCAGCTTAAACTACCCAAACCTCAGCTTGAGCTCCCTCTATCTGACCGCTGGTGAGACGTGTTTGCTCGCTCATCCTCTCAAAAACACACTGATGAATCCTTAGCATGCCTGGTTCATAAAGTCAGTTTTATGATGTATTCGTCTGGGGAGTTTTAGTTTTTATGGTTAAATAATTTGGACCCTTTTGTTCATGGAGGCCATGGCAGAGTTAAAACCTGATTCATCTTTTATTTTGTAGGCAAAAATGTGTTTCTTTCTGGACCTGAAGTCTTTTAATCAATTATGTCAACATCTATTGAGTGGTGACTAGATTTTTGTGGTGAAAGCCTGCTATCCCATTTTTTTTCTGTTTTAGGTATGAGGTCATGCAGTTCTGCTGGCTGCAGCCAGAGCTCAGACCCGGTAGCGAGGAGGTGCATCTCCTGGTGACGTACTTGTGTGCCAAAGGCTCCAGCGAAGCCGAAGAAGACTTTGAGCAACGCTGGAACGCTCTGAAACCCAACTTGCTGTGCAGTCCCTCCCACACAGCTGCATCCACGACTCCAGTGCTCACCCCAAAGCCTGCATCTGCTGGGCTTCCCATCGCAGAGCAAACCCAAGCAGTGGAGCTGGCCTCCTCTGCCTCGTCCTCCTTCCCCCTCCTGGAGGGCTTCTCCGACAGCTATCCGTCCGACACCGGGGACGATCTTCTGACGGTCACAGAAACAAGCCATGGCCTAAACTTTGAGTACAAGTGGGAGCAGGCCCGCAGCGAACAGCCTTACTGCTCCTCATACACCAGCGGCCCACTGGGCCAGGGGAACCCGCACTACCAGGACATTTACTATTCAAACAGGGGGTGTCCCTCAGAGGGCTGCGGGACTGAAAGCCTTTCCTCTCCGTACTATACAGCCGAACACACGGCTGTCGTTCCAATGTTGAGTGCTCACAGCCCCTCAGTCAGCAGCGAGTACTACATTCGCATAGAGGAGCCCTCGCAGTGCAACATGAAACTGGACAACAGCCCCGGACCCGAAACTATCACCTGCAGGTTATCCTCCAGGAATCCATCAATGCCACAATCGTATTGGTCCACTGCTGAAAACACAGAATCTAATGCTTACGATTCTGATTTAAGCCCCACTGTGCAGCCTAAACGTCTAACCAGCACCAGTCCTATAAGCTTAAGCCAGTCTGATACTTGTCTCTCTCCCAGCTGCAGTGAATCTGTCCACTCTAAGCACATGGTGAACAAAATACGCTGCCAGTCCTGTCTGGACGTACCGTACGACTCAAACTTTGACCAATCAGAGAGTCGATTGGAAAACCCTCGAAGTTTAACACAAGCGGTAAGCAGCCCCAGCTTAGGCTTCTGTGATCCCTACCTTGAAAGGAGCTCGGTTTGTGGCCCGACTAATGAAACAAGCGTCGATATGACTCTCAGAAAGGCCCTGCCCGTCGTTCCCCGCATTGATGTGGAAACTGGAGACGGGCTGCTGTTGGGTCGTCGGGGAAGCGGAGAAACGGAGGACAACTTCTTCTCCGAAGCAGGCCACCAACTGGATCTCAAACCACTCCGCAAACAATAACAGCCTGAGCTTCGACAGCCGGCAGAGCGGCGGCGGATACGACAGCTACCTGAACTTTCAGTCGAACTCAACAGAACTCTGGTCTCTAACCAAGGCCACCACAAAAACCTTCCACAGCGCCAAGCCGTTTACTCCAACGGAGAACAGAGGGGACTCTTGTAAAGCAGCTGGAATCGGCTCATATATTCACTTGTGCCACAAAGAGGAGGAAGCAATTCGGTTGGAAAGGTGTTTAAATGTAGATCCCTTGCAAAGCGAGAGTTCTCTCACTGCAAATTCCAGGAGTCCGGAGCAACTGCACGGGGAATATAAAAAGCAATCACTGCTACATAGAGACAGGATGTATTCTGAGATGAGTCCTGGGGAAAGCTTTGTAAAGTCGCTGAATTCATTTATAGAGCATCCCAGTGATAAAGTGGAGGTTTTGTCAAACAGGAGGGGGAATTTTTGGGAGGTGGCTCCAGCAGGGCTATCTGTGGGTGAATCAGACAGTAGCAGAGCGTTCGGGGTCAGAAACTCCACAAGCTGCATGGTCGAGCTTGGGGATTGCAGTGAAGACGACCTCGCTGACATCACATCAGGGATCTTTGCCGACTTTAACCTCGACTATGGCGAGATGGAAGAGGAGGAGCTGACCCCGAAGAAGAATCCGGAGAGAAGTCCTGATTCAGTGGACACCATTAATCCTCTATCATCCATGGGAAGTTCTTACGACCAGATGTTCAGCCCCGATCCATTTGGCAACCCCATTTTCCCCAAATCTTTGGACAGCGGCTACGATACCGAGAACAACGAATCACCAGAGTTTCTCTTTAAAGAACTTGGTGGCGAGATGAGCCCCATCCTGGGTGGAGACACTGCAGTCATGCAGCAGGTGGGTTCAGGACAATATGTCTGCACATCTATAAGCACCTCACAGATGCATGTGAAAGGCGTGGCTGGCAAAAACCCATGCAGGGACTCAGCTTATTTTTCTGATTATGATACGGAGTGTGAGAAGAGTCCTCACGAGGAAGGCATTCCAAGAAAGCATTCCAGCCCTGCTGAAAGCTTTTCAGGAGAGCTTCCTGCTGAAAAGCACGTCAGTGGCAAAAATGTAACAAATCTGAGGGACGTCAAAAGTTGTGTTGTGGTGAATCTCTCAGAGGCTGACTGTCCTTCACCCCACTCTTTTCCCGCCCCTGGGTTGTCCATGCTGTCACCATTTCCTCCACAGATGGGCGGGTGTCTGACCAAAGAGTCTGCGCCTGCAGACGATGATCTGGGTTTGGAGAGCGAGCATTCAGGGGACGAGCCAGCCTCAGAGCTCAGTTCCTGCGTCGGCTCAGACAATTCTTCGACTGCCCAGAACTCCTCAGCAAACCCCGATGGAGAGAACTGCTCCGCTGACCAGTCGTCTGGGTGCACAACCAACGATTGCAAAAAGGATCCCCGTGAAACCGGTGAGGGATCCACAGAGGAAGAGGAGCTGTCCGATTACAATCATGCCAGTGAAGAGGCTGACGACACAAGGGAGTGTGCCAGAATAAACGAGGAAGACTTTGAGGACATAGATGCAGAGGAATGCGACAGCCTGTACGAAGAGACCAACGGCCCCCATGACCTCTCCACGTCCTCGTCCTTATTGGAGCTATGCGGAGAAGACGTGAGAGCTCCTCTGGAAGTGGGGGAAGACGAAGAAGACAGCGACGACAGCGAGTCTGACGAAGAGTTGAGGACGTATAACATCCAAGATGAAGACAGCGAGGAGAGCGAGGAAGATTTTAGCATAGTGCCGGTGGTGGTAAGTGATTGCAGCCGGGCGAGACACCTCCGCAGCCTCCTGAAGATGCCCACGCTGCTCACGCAGTCCTTCTGTGACGAGCTGGAGAAGAAGAAGAAAGCCGTGTCCTTTTTTGATGACGTGACCGTGTATCTTTTTGACCAGGTAGGATAGATTTCGCTTGAAAATGATGTACCCTTAAATTATGTCTTAACCCTTTTCCATGACTTCCAGGAGAGTCCCACTGGGGAGCTGGCTGACTTTTCCCTTTCCTCAGACGCAGAGGAAGGTCAACAGGAATCCTCGGAGTCGGAGCTCGATCCACAGCTCTGCAATTCTTTCTGTGTTTCTGAAGAAAGTGAGGAAACCGAAATCTAGCAAGTGTAATCCGAATTCCTTTATCATTGAGTGTCTTAATCTTCTGCACATATTCAGGTGGGAGTTGTAAATGGGAAAATGAAGAGAGCTTTGAGAGCAGTCCGTCTTCACCCCCTAGTGACCCTGAGCCTGACCCCGCAGCCTCATCGATCGTCAGCAGCCCTGAGGCTCCTAAACCCACTGCGGCGACACTTAACCGCTTCATGGGGTCTCGATTCTCCATCACTCACGTGTTCGACCAGCACACGGGCTCAGCAGCAGGTCGGAGGAAATAACTACAACACTCCAACTTTTGATTAAGGATAATCCAATTAAAACAATATTATTTGTGCTGAGAGTTTGATAACAGTTTTAAGTTTGAACTTTTCCATCCTTTTTGTTCAACAGGAAACAGTCAGGACGAGACGAAAAATTGAGCGTCCTACGATGCTGGTTAGACGCCTGGGACCCGACTAAAGCAGCATCATTACTTTTAGATGTTTTCCACAGATTTTGTACAGGGCCATGTGCACGGAACAAACCCCACCATCAACGGTTAGGAGGAGGCGGAAAACCCCAGGACAACAACACAATCTGATGATCCATCAAATCGACTCTTACTTTATATACATACACATTATAGCGATTGAGCTTTGCTGGAATGATCTGAGGAGACTCGAGCCGAGATCGGAAGCGTCACAGCACTGTGCAACCCGGGTAGATGTTTTATTTTTCAGTAATATTCAGAGCATCTATTCCAGAGTCCTTTTTTATGAGACAGTGCCTCATTTTGTTGTGAAATAATTTGCACACACTTGTTGTTTTTGTTGTGAACAATAGCTGCTGGAAATCTAGATATAAAACCCCATAAAGTCAAATCGTAAACATTCGTTTTAACATAATACTGTAAGATATTCAAGACATTTCATGGGGCGGCCTTATTTTTCTTTTCTTATATGCAATCTATATATGAGAAAATCTAATATGAAAGGTTGGAGAATGTGAAACGACGGGCTTCGTTTTCTTGCTTTTTCTGACTAAGTTGCCAGAAGTGGAAGGCGGTGGTTAATGACAGTCAGGTAAATGTGGCTGAGAGGAGAGAACACCTGGCAGTCGGGGCTGATGCTGGTCACAGCTGGAACTCAATTCAAGTCATTTAGATATTAGTTGTGCCATGCGTTCTTACTCTCAACTCGTCATGTATGGACGTATGGTTTGGGCCCCCTCTGCGCCACTTGTCGTTTTTTGACGTAATGGCTGTTCCCATTAAATAGGGGTCCCTAATCTCCGGGCCTCAAACTGGCAGTGGTCCGAGGGCCGCTTGGTACCGGGCCACCGACGTTAATCACAGGTCCCCAACCCTTGGGACGTGGTACGGGACGCGGAACAGATACCAGGTTAAGTTGGGTTGATTAGCGCCTGTGGCCCATTAACGAGCAGCCTCGAACCGGTACTAGTCCCATTGCGCTGGGTTTGGGTACCCAATTTAATGGGAACAGTCAAAAAACAACAAGTCGGGCACCCCCAAAACGCCAAGAAGTGGCGTAGAGGGGGCCCAAACCATACGTCCATGCATGAAAAGTTGGGAGGGAGAATTTGTTGGACTGTGCAGTGTCAGAGGAAAGACAAATCCAGAAGTTGCCACCACCCAAACACATCCAACCTCCTAAATGTGGACTATAAATCACTTTTTTCCAGCTTTGTATCATCTTTATCTTCTGGAATAAAGTAAGGTTGTCCATATTTGTCCAAATGTTTAGACATATTTGCAGAAGAAATAACTTTTTCGAAAGAAAAATGTTGTTTCTACTAAATCTTATACCTCACCACAATTTTGAACACACAACTCTGCGACACAAGCGGACACAAAAATATCAAAGCGTAGCCTGATTTCCATCACTTCTGCATCAGCTACACCCCCTTTATTTTCTCCTCTGTATCGCTAAGTGCCAACGCCTTTCCCATTCACCTTTGCCTCTTAAGTTGTGCAAGACGAGAAAACACAGTCAGTATTTTTGTATGCATGTTTAAAAAAAACATACGGCCAACTCTCATATGAGCCATTTAAAAGTTTGAGTGCCAGACATCTTTGGATGGGTCAGATAGGCGGATCTTTGCACCAGAAGCATCATTGGTGGTTTTATTTATGTATCACTCATGGCTCTTGTACCATCAACCTCCTAAAATTAAATAAAGAATTATATACATACATGCATCTTTATATGTAAATGTCCAACTTAATCTTTTTTTTTTTTTTTTTTGGTGTCCTTAACTTAAATTACCTGCAATAATTGTATGACAAAGTAAAATCTTAACAGTGTGACATATGTGAATTTTTTTTTATTATTCTTTATTTTGACAAGATAATTTATATATAATTTCTGTACAGTACAGATATTATACAAACGGACAAAGGCGAGGATAAGATAAGAGCTATAAAAAAGTAAAAAAAAGAAAAAAAAACCTCTAAAACAACAGAAAGACCTTTTTGTGATGCCACTTTTCCCCATCACTACCATTTGGCTTTCCACCAAACAGAAGTGAGTCTGATCCCAGATGAATGTGCCGCATAATACTGAGAATAAATGATAAGAAGCTGCAGTAACACTGACCCTTATAAGATACACTACCACGCCCTGATAGCTAAATATTAAACAAAAAATGAAAGGCCCGCAGTGTAAGCCTTTCCTTCTTGCAGCTTAAATTATTGCAGAAATTCAAATCTAAGAGTCAAAATTCAAAAAAAACATTCTTGTCTATCTCCTGTAGGTGGCGCTGTACTGAAGCTCACTCAAGCTAAAGCAAATAATTGAATTTACAGTGAAATAATCCCATAGTTATATCTATTACAAAAACACAAAAAGAACTAAGTGGCATAATCCCATAAACTGATTTACAGAAGAAATGTGTAAAGGAAAATAAAAGAAAATAAAGTTGAAGGCACAGTTCCCACATTTCAAATCTGGGTTTACTGTATCACAACTAGTAAATATAAAACTTCAAAGAAAAAATGACTTAAATTGTCCTTTTTGAGCTCCATTCTCTTCTTTTGCCATCACAGTGATGCACTTACAGCTAGTCTCATCTCAGATCTCGACCAAAAAATAAAATAAGGAAGAATGTGCCTTTGCACTTCTTTATAAATAGCTATAAAGTGGAAAAAGAGGAATTTAAAAAACCTAATCCCAAAACAGAAACTAAGTGACGGCATCAGTGTATAAACTTCCGAGCCAATACTTAACTCTAGGTGGCCTGCTCTACTAAAATCTACAGCCGTGCTTTAATGAGTCAGCGGAAAGATTCGTAAATTATAGTCATTTTTGAAAATCTCCGGAGAACACTTTCACACCTGTGATTGATCAGAATAGTGGTAGCTTTGATCTTATAAGCATGAGAGAAAAAAAAAAGAGGGGACAAACAGCAGGCTGCTAGTAGTAGATGGGTGCAGATCCGCCGTCGGAAAAGGTCGGCCGGAGGAAGACCTCCAGGGAGCGGTCACTGCGGGGAGAGGAGGGGTGAGACGGGGAACACTTATAATTAGAGGACATGGCACGAGACGGACAGACAGTTCTGTAACCACACCCAAGTCATGAGCCCTCTTAGGTCCTTACAGTGAGCCGAGGAGTGAGCAAGCAAAAATGCTAGCGAATTTGAAATTCGGCATGCGGTGTTAGACTACTTTCTGCATAATTTGGTTGCAAAAGGGTGGAACAAAGCAAAGCTTCGAGGCCGGCTGGATTGACAAGAATCTCAGCAGCCAAACAGCCAGTGAGAAGAAGTCAAAAGAGGAGGGAGGAAGCAACTGATTGGCTGACAGGCAATGGAAACGGGTGACTTACGGAGGTCCTGTTCTCTCAGAACCTGGACAACTCTGGACCCAAACTGGAAGGTAAAGAGAACTTTTGGGTTTCAATGGTTCATACCTCGGATCATGCAGGCAGGCGGTCACTTTTTGTGTGACATTTGTTTAAGTTAAGTGAAGGATGCAAAAAGGGAGTGCATTCATGCTCATCATGCCACAATAAATAATAAACCACACTATTAATGCTAAATTAAAACATATATTTTTGTAAAAATCTAAAATGTGTCTTTTCAAAATAAAAGCTGGAGAAAATAAAATAAAATAAAACGGAGGCAGGCAAAATACACCAACATCATCATCACACACTTTCACACAATATCAAAAGCAGCAAATACACCATGAGCAGAGACACCATGCAACACACATCACTGAAGCTTAAAATAATTCACGAAAGGTGACAACATTTGGCACAAAAAAAGAAAAATAAATGAAAAATTCGGATGCCACTTAACTGGCAGAACAGATTTCTCGTCAGACCAGACTGTTTATTAATATATAGATATAAGTTTTATTTAGAGTACCTTTGTAAAAAGTCACCATACATTCAAAGTCATTTTTTAGCATCACATTTTCTGGTTTTCCTCCATGGCATGCATAAGATAAACATTTTCAACTAATCAGCAGGTTTTCATCATTTCTGGAAATATTTTTTTTTAACAAAGAAAGAGTGTTTTATATTATTATTATTGTTTTTTTCCCCCCATTTTTCTAAAAGGAAAAAAATACCAAAAATAAATAAATAAAAACTACAGGATCACTCAGGGATTACAATCATAAATAACACAGTTAGCTGCAAAAGCTGTGGTTCAAATTTCAGCTGAACAAAAAAGTTTTCCGGAGAAAGCGTCAGGAAAAAATATATATAAAAGAACTAAAATGCAGATTATTTGAAGTAATTAGAAAAAAAATTAAATAAAATCCAGCAGCAAGTTCAGCCAGAAATGGCAAAATAAAATAAAAAAACCCCAAAAAACAGGTGGACAGACTAACTGAGGGTTCTTCAACAAATGTTGAAATCTGTGGACTGACTGAAGCAATTTATATTGATATCTATAAATACTGTATAATTCTGAAAGTCGGCTCCATTGCACAATATTTGTGTTGAATAGGAACAATAAATAAAATAAATGAAAGTAAGGCAAATACTGAATGACACCCTCTCTGGACAGAAGTTGAGCACTGACACGAGGAAGCACAGTAGGACTTCATGGGATCCGTGGGAACAAAAACATAAGCTGCAGCACAGCTCCAGTTGGAACAAAGCTTTTCAAACAGGTCTGCTGGGCGCGACCTCAATAACATTTGGGCCCACGTGTGCTTGAGAAAGGCCATTCAGTCACAATGACACTGAAGTCTTTTGGCACTTGTACAGTACATGAACATGTCTTTTTAGTTTGGACAAAATGACACAACCATGTACATGCATGAAAGACGAGCAGTAGCAAAGGCAGTCTCTTCATAGATCAGTCCGTGATGGGGGGGGGGACTGTGATCAGAAAGAGGATTCAAAGTCCATATCGCTGCATGCTGAGCAGGTAGGCCCCGCTCTGGCTCTCCCGCTCAATGCAATCCTCCAACCACCAACCGCTACTGTCCACACCGACGCCACCAGCAGCAGCCCCGAGGAAGGAGAAGAGGAGAAAGTAGGGACCCGGGGAGGAAGAGAGGACAGAAAGGAGGGATGAAACTGGCCTCTTCCATTTGGAGAAGTGTGTGGAGGCACAAGGAGAAGAGGGGGGAGGCTAAGGAAAGACGGGTGGGTGGGTGGGGAGAGGCCCCTGTGCTATCCGGAGCTGTCTGACTCTGTCTGTAAGTCTGTTCTCACACAGTCGAAATCAATTTGCCATCAGGACTGTCACTGTGGAACAAAGAGAGAAGGAAGCTTGCCAGGTCGGACACACTCAGAGAGAAATGAAGGAAGACAAGACAGGCACAGGGAGGCAGAGAGGAGTTTAGGAGAAGTGCAGGCGGGGTCAGGAAATCTACGTTGCCCCACCTGCAAACTCCAAACGCACCTGCCAAAAATCAGAACGGTAGGACTTTGTATTTCCTTCATCAACACATCTATTCAGATACAAAGTGGTTGGTGCATGAACCTTTAGGTTAAGTCTCAGTTTGGTCCCAAAAGGCGGAAAAACAGCTGCAGTTGATGAGGAATTCATTTATTTAATCAACACCCTGCAGAACAGTGTTGCTTCAAAATGCTTGCACAAAAAAAAAAAAAAAAAAAAAAAAAAAAAAAAAAGAAAAACACATTTAGAGCAGACAAGAGCAACAGCTTCTCAGTTTTGGCCCAAGCCCCAGGCAGACAGTGATGACTGGGACGACGTCAGCATGATGTCTGCTGTCACAACACACCACACACACACACACTCACTTCAGGACATTATTCTATCCCTCACACAGATATATGCATGTGTGAAAAGAACTCCTGACTGGACAGCATCAGTGCTAACCTGAGCCTCCCACAACCCCCCTGAGCCAGCGAGAAAATCACATGAATTTATCATGATCCTGCTAAACGGCAAAAAGAAAAGTAAGTTTTGAGGAGTGACAGAGGGAGGAGCAAAGGAAAAAGAAATAATGTTCAAAGCAAGCGCTGAGCAATGCAGATGATGATAAGTTGCTTAAATATATCAATACCAGCCATTCAAAATGAAAAAGTTAACATAAGGTACCAAAAAAGTGCACACTTAAATTGTATAAATATATGTTAAATTAAATAAAAAGCTCAGAATTAAGATTTTTGAGCAACACTAAAGAAAAAAAAAAATCTTAATAAATACGAGTTACAGACCAATTTTCTATTTGATAGTTTTGCTTGAGTCTGTAAATATAAAAACAATTGTGTCTGACTACAGCCTCACATTGATTAAAGAAAGAAAGAAAAAAAAATGTTCACTATTCCTCATTCTGTTCCTGTTTTATTAGGATATAAATGATCCCAAATGATCTCAAATGGATCTATTCCTACAGCTGCAGCACCATTACACTGCAATTTCAGACAATTAGGTTTTCAAAAGCAGGCTGAAAAGATGAAGTAATTCATAAGATCCACTCCAAATTTTGGAATATGCAAATTAGATCTAATTAAAAGTAATTAAAGTAGCATTAAAGTGGGGAAACTAGTCTCCAATTGAGCAATTCTCCTGCTTTAGATATCCCAGTGCCTCTCATTTAAGAAGAAACCTCTAGGTCTTTTATTAATTTTGACATATTATGTCACTAATTTTTTATAAAAGTGACAAGTCACATACCTTGTGGCAAAGCGACCGTCGTAATCCTCCACAGCAGGCTACAAAAGAAAAAAAAAAGTGGTTTATTATTGCATACTATACATATTTTAGACCACTAGGTGGCAGCAGAAAATTGATAAAAAACCCAATTACTGCCATTACTCATATGCAATTATGTAACACAACACTAAATCAAATGGGGGCTGCAAATTAACTTAACAAGAGTTAAAAGTGCAGCACAGAACAGTTTGTGAATGTTACATAGAGTACTACCTGAGGGGCAAAGCCTGCCATGCTGTATGGGCGTGGGCGGGTCTGTGCGAGGCTCTGTGCCAGCAGTCGGGCAGTCAGGCCGTAGTCAGGTGTGGGCACTGATGGATCGCTCTCTAACAGGTTCCCCGTGCTGCTGCTCTTCCCATGGTGCAGGCTGGAAGTGGAGAAAGAAATCACAGTTGCAGACTTGCGCCCGTTTTGGGTCGTTTATTGATTGGCCAGCTGCTAAAGCGCCACATACTTCACTCTGAGCTTGTCGCCGTCACTTTCAGGCAGCACGCGTGTGTAGGAGAACGGGAACCATCCGCGCCTGAGAAAAGAGCAGACCTTCCTGAGGATTTGATGCACGGAAAGTGCCAATTGTTGCAACAGTGCAGGACAGAGAGCACGAAAAAATTGAGAAAAAATCAGCGTACATCTTGTTTTTCTCATTCTCTCCATAGTGCCAGCCGTCCCGGGCTTCAGGCACTAGCAGGGTGATGACATCTCCCTCGGAGAAACTGAGCAGAGTGCTGTTATCGCCTGCAGCATGGGAGAAGATGGCCTGAACGCGGGAGCGGCCGTTCTTCTCCAGTCCCGCTGCCATGGAGCTGGACCTTGGCAGGGTCCTCGTCTCTCCTGTAGGAATTGTAACATTAACTCCAGGAATATTTAATGCAGTAGAAAATGATAAGTCGTAACCTTATGTTCTTGTAAACAATCCACGAGATGTTCTTACCCACTGGGTTTTTGTTCTTGGCGGGGGCGGGCCTGCGGACAGGCAGAGTGTTGGAGTAGACGTCGCTGACCTGTCTCTGAGGCTGAGCCTGGGACTGGCCCGGGGGTTGGGTTTGAGGGGACGAAGGCCTAACTGCAGACACGGACATCGTCCCCCCGTCCGTCCAGTACTCATCTCCGTGGACTCCTGTTGTCCCGTTGACCATGGACATCCCATCTGGACCCATCAGCCTCTGCCGGAAGCAGGCAAACATGGATTAATTTCGTTGACGTTTTGGGTTTATTTCGTCCACTTGGGTCGACCATTTACCCCTGCATGTCCTAGGCCGCTTCCCATGAAGACTGCCAGTTCTGGTGGAACAGGAAGAGGCTGGGCTCCAGGGATGGGGTCTGAGATGACCAGGTTGGATTTGGAAGAGTGAAGGGGACTTGTGCCCGCGAGCGCAGCAGAGCCCATCTGCTGGGCCAACAGAACGGCCCTGTCTGGCAGCTTGTTGGGGTCTGAGCAGGCCTGTTGCCACACTGGGATCTTCTGGGTTAAAAGATCCTTACCCTGAAAACAAGAGGAGAAGAGGATGATGAAAAAATGTTATTTTGTTACTTAAAAAAAAAGTCAGATTCCTGTCATTTGTGCATTTCTGATTATGTGCTGCACGCTAGAAGCAGAGAATTAGACATACAAGGTGCTCATTAAAGCACACAGCGGTGTAGCATTAGCTTTCACGTTTACCAGACTTCCCTTTATTTATTTTTTCAAAAGCAAACAGTTCCATTTCTTGAGTTAAGCATGAACTTGTTTCAAGCTCTCCTTTCCTTCTGTAATTCTCATGCACACAGGCAAACACTCACTCTGAACCCTCTGGGAGAGGGTTCTTCAGTTAGCTGAAGATGAAAACGTCCCACACACACCCCCAGCCTGATTAATGACCAGACTTCTATGTTTGAAGATAAAAAAAAAAAAAAAAAAAAAAGCGACAGCACAGTCAATACGAATGCACAGCACTCTCCTGCCACCACGTCTTCAGGCTGGCAGTTCTCACCCACCAGTAATCCCAGGTGACTGATGTCCTCCATTAAGCATAAATGTTAGATTCTTGAGAAATAGATGGCCATATATTTGGAGCATCCACGCCCACATAGATAACAAACACCGGCATCGTCAATGCTCAGAATCCTGCTTTATTGAAGCCGTCTTACGCGATACGAGCAGAAATTTAGCTTGAACTCAAACTTTATCCTCAAATGTCAACAGCAAGTTGAAAAAGTGACCTTTTATATTCGTCCTGGATATTGGAAAGTATTTTACTTCTGTGTTGTTTTGTTTTTTTCTTGACAGATTGGTTCTTACACCCAGGGGGTCCCTGGTTGACAGCTGGAAAACATCTGCTACGTGGTTATGAGGGGTTTATAAATGAAAAAAAAGAATAATAGAATTTGAGATTATAATTTAGAGCCAAAAAACTGTAGTGACAACAACAAAAAAAGGACTGATAACCAGAATGAATATACGTAAGCATTGGTTTCTCAAACTAATAAATAATTGTTTAACAAACCAAGTAAAAGGGCATTGAAAAGAAGGTAGAATGTATAAAATTGAAATTTTTGTTTATTTTCTTAAGATGTTCACTTTCTCCTCATAATTTTTCAACTTTAATCTCGTAAATGTTTTTTTTTTTATCATAATTATAAGACTTAAAAAAAAATTCTGACAATTTTCTTTATTTTTATAATTATTTAATTTTATCTCATACTTTTAAGAGTTTATTTCTATCTTATTTTTTTTACTTTTTCCCCAATACTTTTAAGAGATTATTCTTCTTATTTTTTCTTTTTTTTTTTACGTTTTTCTCATTATTATACAAGTTTATTTTCTTAAAATGTTGACTTCCTTCTCATAATTTTACAGCTTTAGTCTTAAATTTTTGAATTTTCCTTCTACTTTAACTATTTTATTTACATATATAATTTTTTTCTTTTATGGTGAACCTAACACTCTGTGATATTAGCCACTTAAGACTCAAGCTCATATTTAAGCTAACCTTCTAAACATGTAGTCACAGGACCCCAGTTAAGCAGAATTAACTATCGTGGTAATATAACTTAAAATGTGACTTCCACACACTTGGACAGATGTCAGGTTCTGAGAGGTTAAGACGCTAATAACTACAAAACAAAAGAATTTGGTATTATTGTTGAGTTTTAACATTTTCGTAAAAACATGAACAAAATCTACATGCATAGCGCTTTAAAAATGCGTTCAGTATCTGTAATTAATGGAGTGGAACTCACTTAAGTTATTGGAATGGTATTGTTTTAGTGGACTTGCCTTGCCGTGGTAGGCACTGCTGTTCTTGGCCACAGCACACTGTCGATCAACAAGGAAGCAGTATCTGCGGCGCTCCTCCGACAAGGCTGTCTTGTATCCCTCAGCGATGAAAGTGTCCAGCTCCGTCTGCTTACTGCTGATGGTCTCCACAAACTGAACACAGACACATAAACTGGGTGGTCAGCATCACAGCATCAGTTCAACAAACCAACAGAAGAAATTAAGTATCTAAAAATTTGTAGTTTTAGATTTCTTGTTCAGTAAATTTTATTATGTGAAATTCTAGTTGCGGATTCCTGGATTGATGTGTATATTTGTAGAGAAAAAAATAATTGCCATCCAAAAAATACAAAAATTTCACAAACACCGAGTATCCTAGAATCAAGTTTTAACATTTCTTATTTACTTATTTAAACAAGTTTACAAAGAAACAAAGAAGATTTTATATTATAATTTTGTCATTTGACTTAAGAGTTATGAGAACTTTTAAAATATACCTGAAAAAGCAGATATATGTTGTTCAAAATAAAATGTAATCAACCTTTATTTATAAAGCACTTATCATACAAAGATATGCTATACATAATAAAAACATTTTTCAACTTAAAACTACAACAGACTGTGAAGTCTTTGCAGTAACATGCGTGCATGAAGCCACAAAGAACTTTAGATTACGCTTCAGTGTAGATCCACAAACTTTCAAAATAAAAGACCCAGAAGGAAAATTCTACCAACACAAATGAACAAAATCAGCTTTCAACGTGAGTGAGGATTGATCACAGTTATCCAATAACCTCTTTTATATGTTGTGCAGCAGTAATTGAGAGAGCTAAAACTCAGAAAAACTGTGTATTCTTGATTTATTTTGTTGTATTTGTTAGATTTTTTTTAAATGAGCAGTTAACTCTTCAGCAAACATTGAAGATTTATCATTAACAATGAAGAGAATAAATAGAAACAATAAAAACAATATTAAAAAAGCAGCAGACAGAACGTTTATTCATGCCTCTGTTGTTGTTTACCAGCTTCACTTTACTAATTAGGTGTCAAGAGCGAGAAGAGAACATGACAACACAACTAAACAGACGAAATCAACGTGAGTGGAGAGGAGGGAGAAGTGGAGCGGTCACTGTTTCAACACAACATCTGAATACATCCGTGAGGGTGAAGATTTAGCATAAGCGGGAGCTTCAGATTTTGTGCTCAGTAGTGGGTGGATCGATTCAAGTCCTGTGGTTTTTCCTGCTCTCTGCTAATGAATACCGACCTCGAAGAAAGTGCTCCGTTTCCTTGAATTGATCCAATCAATAAACTGCAGTGTGGAGCAACTGGAAGTTATGATATCTAAATAAAATGACTTCATCATTTAAACAAAAGCATAAACTTTATGTAAACAGTGAAGAACAAAAGCTATTGTGCTCCTCTTGTTAGACCGGAACAAAGCAGAGTCAAGACCTTAAGATTGCTTCCTGTAGCAACTGCTGCTGGTTTAGAGCGGGGATAAACATCATATTTTTGATGTCTGACTCATTAAGGGGTTGATGGAATGGAAACGTCCATTTATGATGGCAACGTGCTGAGATCAGCAGTTCCTCAACTTCTTGGTTCTAACAGTTTTATGTCAAAGTGAATTCCATTAATATTGTAAATCAAAAAGCCTGTGTCGTTTTTTAAGACATATTTTCTATAAGAGTTTGAAATTCACCTTTGAGTTCAATTGAAGTCAAGTTTCCCAGAATTCCCTTGTTTACAATCTCTCCTGCTAGCTTAAGACCCCTCATAACACCAGGCTAACATTAGCATAGCAGCTTATCCAGCCGTACAGTTTTGAGCTAGGTGGCAGCTCAGATGAGGAAAAAAATGAAGACATTAACAGATCTATTTGTCTGCAAGTTTAAAAGAAATACTTAGAAACTCAGTTTTAATTTTAAACTCTTTCATTTGTGTCCTCTATCGTGAGAGGAATACAACAAAAATATGCTAAAATCACAATTTTCTTCAGAGGGGGTTTTAAAGTTTTTAAAGTTAAGTTCATAACTTATCGTCTTTAATGAAAAGAAAAAAACAAATCAATATTAGACAAATATTCTGCATATTAATTTCACATAAGTCTGACTCAGTTGTTGTTCACCCCTCATCAAGTTAGATATTAAACTAAAGATGAGCAAAAAAGATACACTTTTAAATGAGTTATACTGCAGAGATAAGAAAAAAAAGAATGGAGAAAAGAGGACAGGAGCATGCAGGGCTGATCCAATATCAATCAAAATCACAGCTGGACAAGACACTTGCTGGAATTTGTGGTCCTTGGCCACATCTCTGAATTTGTAACAGCGTAATGGCCCGTTAAAAAGAACATAACCAAAGTGGCTGCCCCCCCTCTTGAGTGGAATGAGACGCTTGGTTTTTGCAGTCTGACTCACAGTCTGCAAGCCTCTGCAACACCTCTACCCAGAGCTAATAGGAGCAGTTCAACCAGTGTGCACTCGCCTTTTGTCAGATCAACACGGCCCCATTCTCCGACTGCGCCAAAGGTCACTGAAGTAACCCAAGACAATGACAGCAGTGAGAAAATCTCCTCTCAAACACCAACTGCTTTTGTCCCCCACTGACCTCAGGTTACATTACATTACATTACATCACTGGAATGACTTTTTTTTTTCTTTCATGTGAAGTTCAACATAAATTAACCTTGCGGTACATTAACCGTGCAACCTTTTAAAGACCATTTTAACACAAGTTAACCCACCAGCCATCTCATTTGCTAAGATGAAAGACAAAGGTATAATGAGCTGCAGTCAAAACATAACATCCTTTTTTTTCGTTTAACACCTAGGGGACTTATCTCCACCCTTCTCTCCTGTAGGGTTTTGATGTCTTTTATGGAGCATTACGTTTCCAAACTCTTAAAAACAACAAATGCAGTTTATCTTGGGGATTAAGAATAAAAAAACTGGAAATTTGACAGTAATCTGGGTCTAAAAAAAGTCACACTTGGTAAAAAGATTTTTTTCTTTTTTGAGAAAAAAAGCTGCTTTTACTCTGAAAGCATTTGTTTCTTTACACTTCCACTGACAGGAACATCTTAAACACAGTACATTAATTCATTCTCAAGTAATTACAAGCCTTGGTGGGGGAACGCTTTCACACCATTCAGAAAAGGGGAGAAGAAATAAAAGGTTCACAGCAGAAAAAAAAAAAAAAAAGCTGTGAAGATACTATGATGCATTCCCACGGGGATGACACCGGTTTTCCCTGCAATTTCAAGCAGCTTACATCCGCCGTTTCATTTCCTGTTAGTTCATCAAGAGCCCTCTGAACTCAAAAGTGTAGTAATCTGTCGCTCCAGGGAACAACAGAAACACCCAGTACTCCTCTTGTTTAACTTTTTTTTCCTAATCATACCTACATAGCTAATTCTTTTGCTGTGCATGAATGGATGAATACAGCTCTGATAAAAAACTTTTCAATTTTATGACAAGGAGCTAAAGAAGTCTGGAGCCAATAAAGGACCTTGTGACATGAATTCTCTGAACAGAGCTCCATCTCTTTTTGTCTGAACTTTCATTACCAGCGTATGCAGTAGAAAATAGTTTTTCAAGATAAATCCTTTTTCTATAGTGCCTTTGTGCCCTGCAAGTGATTAGCATTGGAGCAGACCCTTCCAATAATGAGTTAGCATTGTGGAAGTATGTCGGTGCAACAGAAAAGGAAGGAGGGATATAGGCAGCTCACAATGAAATATCCTTTATATCCCATGAACTGTACTTTATATAATAAATATGTATATATATCTTTTATGTTGAAGCAAAGTTTCTAGGTTGTGCATTGCATTGATCAGCACACGACTGCACTTGGTGCATTTTGCTCCCTGCAGGGCTCCGGCATAAACCATCAGTGAAAACAAACAGTCTGAAATCGGAAAGAGGAGAATCTCAGACTCTAATAACAGAGTGTACATTATGAGCCTCCAGCCTGATGAGCTCCTCCTTCTGCACAGATGGGTCCAAACGATCAGTGATACAGACATGGAGTGTGAGGAAATGTTGCAACTCCAATGCAAGGTGTGGGCATGCATTCAGTGTGCAACAAGAAAAGAAAAAAGATGCATCTGTGCCTTGTTAGAGCTTCAGCAAAGGTGCAGTTTGGTGGACATGATCTGAAGACATCTGCCAGGCTAGAGGATTTCAAATGTTAGAACTCCTAAATAAATAAAACTTTGTTTGGGTTGCTCATTGAAATCTGGTTCAGACTTCAAGTTTAAAGTTAATGATGGTTAATGTGTGTTTATGTCGAGTTTACACATGACCTTATTGGTCGACTAATTGAAGAAAATAATTGGTGATTACTATAAAATGATCGGTTATGGCTAATTGACAACAGCTTTCTTTGGCTTTTAACTGAGATTCAGCATTACTAAAGGATGTATTCGGACTGAAAACTGTTCAGAATTATAGACGGAAACAAACTCTGGTTCACTTTAAGCAAACCAAATATGTCCAGTCTGAAATACTCCATAAAATTCTTCATTAAAGATTAGCTAAAAGAGTTATTATTGTCTCTCAATGTTTTTTCCTTCATTTTTTCTTTCTTTTTTTTTGAAGACAAAAAAATATTGGTAATAAAATAAAAAAAAATGCTTTTTAATTTGTTTAAATAAAAGCTTTTTGGACATTTATTACTTTTATTTGAGATTTAGTAGTAAGAAGTCTCACATTCTCTAACTTGCTTTAAGCTGTAATTCAAGTTAAGAGGAATTTTTCAGACTTGATCTTACAGTATCTTCTCAAGCCATTTCTGGTACAACGGAACAGACTTGATGTGACAAAGCAGTCAGATCAATCCAACGCTGCCATGTCACCCATGTCAGGCCAGCAAGCATGGGTGCTTTTGTTTGTGTGTCCATGTTAAACTGAGCAGACAGAGGAAGTATTTTCTTTTGGAAGTCGAGCAGTTTATATAAAAAAAAAAGAAAAATCAGTCTTTTCTTTTCTTATTTCGTGATCTCTAAAGTTTCTCTCCTGAAATTGTTGGTGGTGACCACACTTTACAGCATTCCGGTAATAACCCTGCAAGCCCTGACCTGCTAGTTTGACATTTTTTGCCTCCATCTTTCCCGGCAGTCTAAATTCCAGCTCCTAGAAAAGCCTTAGTGGTCAGACTTTTGACATTTTCAGCCATGTCATTATTTTCAGTTTGACAGAGCCGGCTAAACGAGTACACAGCTTATCTTCAAAAATCCAACACAGTTTGATGGAAATGTTTATCCTTCCTATAGTACAACTGTATACCCTTCATAGAAATGCCAAGGTGAAAAGTTTATTTCTCCTTTGAGTTAAAAGCCAATGTTCTATTAGAAATTCAAGGCCACTATTGAAGGTGCTGGAAAAAAAAGATCTAAAACTGTGCAACAAACCCAGATAAGAATCACAAAGACGTCTTGTTAAATTCTCTCCGTTTCTCACAGTAAAGACTCGAGCTTTCCATCTTTTGATATACCGCTGATGTATTTTAGTTAATCCTCGTCATCTTTCCCAAACAGCACAGGGAATAAAAGAGACTTCAAGAGTCGGAGCCTCCTTTAATGTTCATATATCCTTATATGAACAGCTTTGAGTTCAAAGATAGCAGTTTAAACTCATCTCACCCAGAGAGAATCATTTGCTTCTTCTCTTGTCAAGTTAGTGGCCAAGCAGAGAAAACTAATTTTGACAGAAGTAATCAAAATATGTCTTAAAGTAAAAGCTAATTATGCTCATCCGTTTCACCTTAAGACCTGTAAGAGACGCTGCTGTGCACACAAACCATAATATGGGACAAAAATGACAATTCTTTTTAATATTGTGGTTTTAACATGCTGTTTTGACATTTTTCTCACAATAAAGGACATATATAAATAAAATTAAGCTCACAATTTATTTTCTAGATAGATGGATGACAGGAAGTGGGGGTGGGTTTACTCCATTAATTATTAACTTAATGATCTATTGCCGCTCTTCAGAAACTATGTCCAAGATGATAAGTTAGTATATTTTGTCTGAAAACAGTTTAATCATAATTAAAAATTTTAAAGTAGATCAAATTATAACAAAAAAAATTGTAATTTCCAAAGACTTTGAAAAACTATAATTGCTATTTTATACTTTTAACTGTTATAACACTTTCTGAACAAGAAAATGATGAAGAAGTCATTTTATAATTAATCTATTTGTCAGGGACACAATGGTAACTTCACTGCGCTCCCAAAATTCCACAATGAAGTAACCATTGTGACATATCAGTGTGTGAGGCTCATTTATCTCCTCTTCGGGTAACAATTATTTTCTTTGTCAAGTATGTGTGCAAATGCAATAAAAAAAATAAATAAACTGTAGAGAGCACGCAATTCATAATGCAACCTCCACTGTTTGCCTTCCCACTCAGGACACTTCTTTGCCTCTGCCTCCACCCCCATCTCGGCTGTGCTCTCTTCACTTCATAAAGAACAAACAAAGTCCTTATTTTCTCTAAGATGCAAATTTAAAACCCACTTGTGGCAGAAAAAACATGTCAGAAATCTCCAAAAATTACTTTAAACTATGAGTCAAAGTGAATTGTCAACTTTAGATCCATTGTTTTGATTACTGAGCATTTAATTCAGGATTTTAACAAACATAAGCTGCAATCAAATGAAAGATTTTTTGGTACCACTAAACCCGAAAAGCAGCTCACCTGCATCTCTTTCTCTCCGTACTTTGAGGGGTTCTTGCTGGCTTGGCTCTTCCTGCGCAGCTTCTTCAGTTCACCCTGGCACTTCTCCAGACCCTCTCCTTTGCTCTTATGTTCCATCTGGTATTTCTTCAAGGCGGCCTACATCAGGCAACAACAAGTGCACAAACACAGAATTAGACCTCTTGAATGCAGATTAAAGAGCTCAGAGATTAAAGAGGCTGAGAGATAAAAGCGAACTTTTTTTTCCGAAAAGGAAACTATTTTTTTGCTGTAAAATCAACAGATTTTTTTTTTTTTTGTTCAGATTACACCACTACTGCAGTCAACCTTTTCTCCCTCCAAATCCAGCGAGGCCAAACAATGTCTTTGCATCCTAGCAGATATGTCACAGAAACACCCACCAGTCTCGAATGTGCGACGCAACAACGCTGAGCAGGGTTTGTTTGGACTTTTTTGAAATCTCTAAAATTTCTCTCCAAATTGAACAAGCTCTTCCTATTGTCTTATAAAAGCTCCATATTTGCTCTCAAGCTGTCTTCTAGGATTGAATTGACATCAACAGTCTGTGTTCCTTCAAAAAAGCCACTTTTAATGTGGCAGATTTTCATTCATCACATTTAAAAATGAAAAACAAAAGGAGAGGGGCAGACAAAAACATTGATTGCACAAAATTTGAAGTAATTAGTCCAACTAATAAATGCAATTTTGTAAGATTGGCTGTTTTTTTTTTTTTTTTTTTTTTTTTTTTTGACAAGGACTTCTTTATTTCCAGGCTTCATCAGCTCTGTTGCTATAGTAACTGTATGTGAGAGAAAGCTCATGTTGTCTCTGCGAGGCAAAATTGGAAGAGGACAGCTCATAAAAGGAGTTCAAAACCAATATTGGCATTATGCTCGGCGATGAGAGTATAGGCCAATGTTCTCACAGTACTCAGAGAAGGATCATAAAGGACGCCATTTACTTCAATGTGAGATCATGACCCTTAAAAAGCATTTGGACTTGGACAGAAATGTCGAGATGGAATTAGTGCACTAGTTTGGAACTGAACCTTATTAAAGCATTTTTTAAACACAGAACAGTAACTTTAGGGAATAAGAAACAGAGAAATGACACAAAAAGAAGTATTACCTTTAAACCAGAGATAAAAGGCAATGGGTCACTTTTTTCCTATATATTTAATTCTCATACATATTTGTTCAAGCAATATAACAGAAATCTGATGGTGAAAACACAAATAAACCAATTGTTATCCATCTGTTTTGATTATTATGACCTCTGTGTGGCGAGTTGCATACTCTGAAGCATCGGGCTTCATCTACCAGGTATGCACACGTTTTCAGCTGAAAAACAACAGCGTGTGCAAAGTTAAAGTGAAGGGTCTGACTTGATTAAAAACTTGGAACAGGGTGACTTCAAATTGGGCTTTATTGGTAATAAAGGTTTTTTTGGGCTTTACTTTAAAAATGAACAAAAATAAACAAAACAAAACAATTTAAGCTAACCAGAGATATAACAATGCTGCACATGGGGAAGATGAAAAGATGGCTAGCTTTCATGTCGGCTGAAGTTGACACTTGCGGGAAATTAATGAGCTTCTTGCTGAAGATGCAACCAAAGTGAACTGTAGAGGTGGCATCTTTCTACAAATTCCCAAGTAAATCCACTGAACTTGTGGAAACAGCCTGAAATTCATAGACAGCATTTCAATTGTAAAGAAAAACATAGAGGCTGTTTTGTTCTTTGAGAAATCTAACCTTGAATCTGTCATTGTTAAGAAAATTTTAATGAAGCATAATAGGTGAAACATGTAAAGAAATGTTAGGAAACGATCTGAAGTAGACATTATTTATTGAAAATATAATAAGGCCCTGTAACAATATTTTGCTAGTTTATAAAAAAGGAAAAATACAAACAAAACGGTCATAAACCAACACCAGGATATCAGTCCTGCTCAGATGAAGTTCCTGCTTTTGGTGTTCTTAGCATTTTCTTTTGGCCATTTTTCTGCTGATGGAGGAAATTTATAAAGAAAATTAAGCTGAAAACTGCATTTCTGAGTACTGTATTTCTGTATTCAAATTGTTGTGAATCAGGAGAAGACAAAAAAAAAAATACAGTTGGAAAAAGCTTGTAGGGGAAACAAAAAACCTACAATGGCTCTCAGCTTTGCTCCATTCCCATGTATGCGCTTGTGGACGATTAGCTAAGGTTGTGAGGGGCTGTAAGCTAGCAGAAAAGACTGTAAACAAAGGGTCGGCTGCCTTTCTTTTGACGTCGCTTCTTGACGCCTGTCCAAAAATATCCTTGATGCTCCAGCCACGTGTGGGAGGAGCTACCAGCTAATGTTTTCTGGCCTGGTTGCTACATGGAGCTGTGTCTGTGCATATCTGTAAGCATGGAGGATGTTTACAGATCGAATTCAATCATTTTAAAAAGTACTGCATAAGCATCAATATAATCATGTCTCCATGTCTGGGTTTGTGAGATCATTCAGAGATTTTCTCAGTATGATGAGCTTCACTCCTGCGACCAGGGCTGGGTCTGAATGACAGCCACTTTCCACAGCAACTTCTGTGTTTCTGTGACCCATTTTGAAGACTTTTTCTGTCCGGCATTAGTTTGAGAGGGAAATATAAAAATAAGAGTCAAACTAGAGGATCTTTTTATGGTGTGTCAATGAAAATAAGAAAAAAATCATGAGGTTCAGGAGGCTTGAGCAGACTGCCTCCCCATCATTTTACATTTTTTGGAATTTCATAACTTTTGTACTTATGCACAAAATGTATGGTATGACTTACAAATCAAGAATTAAGCACGCACAAATCCAAAGTTACGCACAAATCAAATATTATACATGCACAAATCAGGGTGAGTCTATTTTCTTTCCATACACAGTTAGTCTTTGTCTACCAGCCATCCAGGGGGCGCCATCGTGGGCTCCACTGTCATAGTGGTGTACCGAGCTCAATCACTCCAGCCCCATGGGACCTGCGACAGGCTTGCGTCTTGTTGAGGGTGTACCCCACCTTCACACAACAGTAGCTAGGACAGTTTCTGGCAAGCCCGTGGCCCCAGCAGGTTAAAAAAATGGATGGAAGTTCAGGACGAGAACCCTTGCATCAATCAGCCATGTTGGATTTGTATTCTACCAGCCAATGAAGTCGCTGCCCAAAGCTGAGTCCCTGATTGGTTGGAGTGCCTTGTCAACCTCAAACTTCATAGTTCTGAACATTTGATGCAGAAAATGACACAGGATTTTGATTTTGGCAAAAAGCTGCATAATCATAATTAAAAGACCAATGGGAACCTTTTTAAAAAAAGATCCAAATATGATCAGAGGGGGGACTTGAAATCAAAGTTTGCCTGTATAAAACCAAGGCTAAAAAATCGGTTTCCTTATTGTCATAAATATAATGTTTAGCTGCTGTGGCTTTTTTAAATTCTTTTTTCCCCTTTTACTATTTCCCAAGGAGCTACAAAGGCGCAACAGGGTTGCTGAGAAATGTTGCACCTTTCCCTGACAGGAATTCTCGCACAGCAGCGCAACAAGAGGGCTACAACCACGCAACCAAAAAGGGCTGCGAGAACAGCGCAGCTCATAAATAACATGGCAGTTTCAACAATGCAATAAAGGCCACGTTACCCATCCCCCAAAAAACAACGCACGACACAACTGCTCTACACTCAGGCTGCAACCCACTCATTCTAAAGATATCCCATTTAGACCCACACTGCAGCACTTACTCTCCTATACCAACACTCCACGAGGGGCTTATTATAATCAGTCTAACCCTGACAGATGAGCATTCAGCAAATGCTGCAGAGAAAGAGATTCCCTTAATCTCCTGTTATCATTTGATTCAACATAAACTGGAAAGAATCCTTGGACTTTTTAGAGCTGCAGATGCAGATACTTACAGTTAGATATCGGGCATCCAGGTCAACTTTCCTCTCCAGCTCGGACAGCAACTCATTGTGGAAGGATTTCAACTGGGGAGAAAAATTATGTTTAGTAACATTTTATTTGTTCAACATTTTTTAAAATTTGTTAAGCAGTTTTTTAAACATCTACATCAAGGTGAATCTAGGAACGCATAACAATATTATTTGACATTTGATCTCGGAGAGATCATGTCATATCAGTTTTCTTTTTTTTACAACAGGTCTGTGATGCTACACTAAAAGACAGTTTTTGGTTATGAGAATATTCATGAGCAGACTCTGTAAAAACATCTGCTTGTTTTAAGAACGGAGAATCATTTAACGGAAAATTAATAGTCTATGTGCATTCTACTCTATTGAACATCTTTGTGCAGTTTCTAATATTCTAAAATGCCAATATTAAGTAAAAATATCAAGTATGTTGTGTTGTTAATATGATGGTACTTTTCATCTATGTTTAATACTTTTCAGGTTAGAGACATTAAAATTATTAATTTGGGTAATAAAGAATGCAAGGGATGTAAGAAAATACTCATATTGCTGGGAAACTGAAATTAAACTGAAACAAGCAATGATAAATACTTTGTTGTTCCATCCAAGTCTACTGATTAAACATTTCAATAAATGACAAAGTTGAATAAAAAAAAAAAAAGGTTATATTTGGGAACAGAAAACCAACCATCTCCTCTAGCTGCACTTGGATCTGTCTGTGGACTTCAGCCATCTGGAACAGCACATCCCCTACATACAGAGAGAAAACACATGAATACTCCACAACGCCAGCAGACAACACAGCAGAGAGGAGCGGGGGGGACTGACGGAGTAAAGAGAGTGTGGGAGAAATAAAGCTTCAGGGAGGAAAAAAAAAACAAAAACTTAACGTGCAGAGCCCATGCAACGAACAAACACAGACATACGAGTTGGAGGTGTGACAAATGTCGCACATGATGAGAACTTGGAGAATAACAAATACATTGAACAATGGAACAACAAAAAATAATGGGTTTGGTGCCACTGATGTCTTTTGGAAATGCTGCAAATTGCCTTTTGGAATGGATTATTAGATACATAAAAAATATGGTGGTAAAACAAATACTACAAAAATGTAAAATAGTACAAAGCTCTTAGGAAGTTCTGGGTTTTTATTTTATCAAAAAAATTCAGTTTAACGAGGCAAAGCAAGCGGATGTTTATGAATGAACTTTTTATTTTAAAATAACTACTGAGTGCATACATAAACTCAGAATAGGAACCTACCATTGACTGTACATAAGAGTGACATCAGCCAAAGAAAGATAAATTTGGTCGCCATTTTTCTACGCTGACGATTTTAGAGCCAGATGATGTCAGTGGCTTTGTCCGAATTCCTTCACTACTTTAGTAGTGCTGTATCTAATCTACAATTCCAAATTCAAGTGCTCTAGAAATTTCCCAGTAGTCATTGCAAAAAACCAGTGTGCATCGATGCTCACTATATTGGCGAACAGACCACAATGCATTGCCAATTTCCCAATTCCCAATTCCCAATTTTTGGGAAATAAAAAAGTATATATTTTTTTAAAACAAACCATCCACATTTCCGTCATTAGAACACAGTCATAATACTATCGCATTGATTAGATTTCTACTTAGTGAAATCAGTGACGTCATATTTGCAGTTTAAAAAAAAAAAAAAAAAGTCATGAGCATGGTGTCCAAATTGTTATTAAAATCCAGGACATAAGATAGTCTTGCACTAAACCGCTTTTTTTTTTTGTAGTTAGGGATCAGGGTGGGAATTCGGATATAGCCAGTAGGTATTTATTGGTCCAGGTTGTTCTGAGTCATCGTTTCTATGAAAACCATTTTCACCAATCAGGAGTAAGCTTGTTGGAAGACCACACCCTCGCGACTGAAAAGCAGGCTACGTGAATACTCTCAAACACTTTCAATGTTCAATGCATCCGCTTGGTCAGTTTATAACTTGAATAACTTCAACTACAGCAAAAATATTATGGAAAAACAAAAGGACTAGCAAGAACATATTTTAAATAAGTGGTTGAGCAAGAATGGTTATTCCGAAAAAAACAATAGCTGCTTATTTTCCAATAGAAGTCTATGGGATTTTGGCTTCTTGGAGCCACAAAAAACTACCTGTTTGGAATGTGAAGGAGCGGGGTCACTCAGTCCAGTTCTTATATACAGTCAATGAACCTATCCAATGATATACCATTAAAAAAGTAATAGAAGGATTGCCAATAGTTGTACTCATGCTCGAGTGTGGAAAGACTTTAATTTAAGGGAATAATAACTACCAAAAAAGCCCAAAACGTTTCATGTGAGTCTTTTAAATGGTCCGATTTAGTATTTTATTTTTTTTAACTCTTTTTTGTTATTATTTATTCATTATTAGATTTTAAAGTTTATGGCTTCTAAAGGAACTAGCACGGTCTGCTGTTGAACTGTAGATGAGGAATACTTAAGGGTTTGTCTTAAAACTCCACTAAAGTACTCTTTACTTAGTTTGGCCTTGTTTAGTTTAGCTTGGCCTAAAAAAAAGCTACTGTGTACTCTCAAATCTGATTAAGTCCAGTAAAAGGTCGAGTTCAAAGTTACATTTTCATCTAAACAAAGCAAAAGATGGAAAAAAAAAAAAAAAAAGCCTTCTTGGGCTGAAGTGTAAAGAAACAGCTAAATAAAAGATCTATTTTATATTGTTGTGGCAATTTGACCAAAGCATGTCAGAAATGTAACTAAGACATCATAAAATTAGTTTTTTAATGTTCATTTTTGTCTGGTTTAAAAAAGTCATCAAAGCAAATGTTTAAAAAGAAGGCTCATGCAGGGAGTGAACTTTATTTGTTCTTATACCTACAAGCTGCTTCTTCTGAATATGCAGTGCATGGTCAAAGAGGAACACAAAGAGCCACACTGAGCAAACAACACGGACATATAGAGACCTGGTGGGAAGACATTGTGAGAAAAAACATGAACAGAAAAATGAGACACTGTTTTTGAAAGTACGGACCAAAGCCCTTTAGCTCAAACATATTGCATTTTGTATTACATGGGTTTAGGAGTAGGAAATGAGTTCACAAGGACTAAAATTAAGATGACATGTCACAATTTCTAAAAGATAGCAAAGCTGCAACATAAATGACACTGGTGTCTAAAAAATGCAGGTAAGGAAGGGTAAAGGTAGTGTTTTTTTAGCACATTTTTTCCCCTGGGTTGTTTCAAACTCCCCTCCTGTGTCCTCTTTTGAATGCTGACCTATAAAGGACTCACCTTAAAAAGCCATGCGAGTGAAATCGGAGCTTTAACTAAAGTGGTGCGCACTATTTTTCCGCGCCAAAGGGCTTTGGAGGGGTCCTCCTCTGAGCTGACAAACTCAGCATAAACACTGAAGTGATTGTGACAGAGCTGTCCTTAAGTGCATGTGGGGGGAACAAAGGGTTGGAAGCAGACGGCTGCAACTTCTGACCATTTAGGGAAGTGAAAAATGCAATGCAGAATGGACACTCTCTGTGGAGGTAAAAAAAAAAAAAAACTAGCAAGAAATAGCGAAAGAAAAGATTATGCTTATTTTTAAAAGAAATAAAGCCACCCAGAGTGAAATGAAAGTTAGGATTTGTGGGGGTTTAAAGTGATCTTGTGGCATTTTTCTGATGAGGAAGGTCATACAAAAAGATAATTAAACTCAAAATGGAATTTCTGAGTATTTCTTTTTCACATCGTTGTGAATCAGGAGTACACATTTAAAAATAAAAAAAGCTTATATGTGACATAGAAAATACACTGGACTCCCTGCTACACTTCATTTTGCAGATAAACAGATCCATGAACGTCCTTTTTCCTCATTCGATCTGGCTCAAAACTATAGCTCCAATATTGCTCGCCATTATTGTTCTATCGTAGATGTTAGGTTCGGGGTGTGAGGTTTTTTTTTTTTTTATTGAATTATGGCCGCTCTGTAGAAAATATTTTTCCTATAAAGGGACAGTTATTTTAAAATTTTTGTCTAAAACAGCATAAAGATGATTAAAAGACTGCTTTTGAAAATAGGTCATAAGATGATCGAAGTGGGAATAATCAAAGCAAGAAATACTTTCAAACAATGTCTAAAATGACCTCTCCTTGCAAAAAAAATACATTTAAGTTAGGGCTAGATCGATGAAATAGATTAATTGATCCTAATTAATCTAAGCTTAATAGATCAGTAGTTTCGCCATAAAATTAGAGATTGATCTAACGCATAATGTTAAACTCCGCTAGCTTGATGCTAACGCATAATGGGATTTCTCATAGGACGGCTAATGCCAACGCTTGGTTGACGTAAAGAATAAAAAAAAGTCGTAATTGAATCAATCCAGGCTCAGGTGAATTGAATCGATTTGTAAACTTATTGGCAACACTGAGTCCTAATTTAGGTTGCAAAATGAAGGACTTTTAGCCTAAATTTTTGACCTTATTAACTAAACCTCGTCCATACCCATGATGCCAGACCTTGTACCCATGTGGCAACTAGTCCACTGCTATTATGCCACATGGGAGGAGAAAAGCAGGACAAAGCATGCTGTCTGCTCCCAACAGAGTTGCTAAGCAGCTTACACATCACTGATCACGTCCCTCTGAGCTTAGAAAACCTTGTTGGCCATTTCATCAAGCATGATCAATTAACTAATAAGTGTCCATTACTAGGTGCCAGACAACATCCAGCAAAAAAAGCAAAAAAATATTTTCTTTTCAGTTTTATCATATAATGTACAATGCCAAAGCACTAAGGAATGGGGGGTGGGTGGGAGTGGACAAATAAAGAAAGAAAAGAAATCACACCTAAGAGATGCAAATGGTTACCATGGTAATTCCCATCTAATAGCTCAAAATGATGGAAAATTTCGCCCGCAACCTTTTAAGCAATTTTAGGCTTTGCACAAGAGAACGTACGGTAATAAGAATGGGAGAAATCTTGAAGATGCAACCTGTGAGACTTAATAAAAAAGCTGTCAGCTGACAGAGGAGGGACGTGACAGATTGATGAGCACATTTTGATGCACGTACCCATCAAAACACGAAAAACACGTTCACATAAAGAGGCACAGATACAAAAAAAAAATGATATTACAGTCTATATTTCCCAGCTCACTTGAACCTTGCCTGTTTTTGTTTTTTTTTTTTTTTTCCACGGTTGAGAGCAAACAAAAGGTCTTTTGTTGAAAGGTGAGCTCAGGCTGATCTGCACCTGCAGCTCTGCAGCTCTGCAGCAAGCAGCTACAGGCCTGCCAGCTTCCAGAGTCAAACGTGGAAGCATGCTCTCTGGAAGTTGAGTGCACACGAACAGACTGTCCCTTGAAGTATGACATCAGCGAGTGTAGAGGTATCGACTGCTTGTGTAACAGCGGCAAAGCAACACCCACACAGGTGGAGAGAAGGAAAGAGAGAAACAAAATAACAGAATGTGGGCTATCGAGTTTAGAAAAAAAAAAAAGTGGAAGTATGCAAAGCTGAGAGAATGAGAGTCGGTGCTGCAGTGAAAGAATGGAGGTGGATGGAGAGACACTGAATCACTGTGATGAAGGTCAAAACCAGATTCACTGAGGGGTTGTTATGGAAGCAGGATTGTAGTAGGGTCGTTGCCATGGGAGAAGCTCTGCGGTGAGGAGCGGTTCTTGTAAAATGCTTTCCAACGATCTCCTCACTTACTATCAGCTATCATTGCATCAGCATGCACACTTCCCTGAGGAGAAGACCGGTTCACCTGGGGATTCGGATGCTCAGTGGTGTGCATGAGCTCAGCCTCAACAGGATGTTAATGCCTTCCTGCCTGCCTGCCTCACCGCCAAGTCACAGGAGAAACAAACAAGTGGGCTAGCATAATGGGGCAGCAGGATAATATGCAAGACACAGGTAACAGCTGTGACTCAGACATAAGTCTGATTAGATACTGAGTGGATCATATTCATCCTCCTTTCATTATCTAACCAACACGTTCTGCTCAAAAACCCTCACACACATCAGTTCACAAGTTTGGCAAACTATCAAATTCTGTTTAAACTCTTTCCTTCGTCATCACAGAAGAAATCTACTATTTATGAATCGCTGCTAAAATTGGAAGCTCGGGCCATCGCATCTGTTCGCACAAGTTTTTCCAGCAATGGTGCCATACATGTAGGGCACCATGAAAGGTTTAAAAAGGAGAACTGTGCAGTTGCCACACAGAAGTAGGTCAGAATGCAGTTTACCAGTAATCTTGACATTAATTCTAAGGCAGCACAAGAAAATATTCAGAATATTCTAGCCAACTGACGGAGCTGAAATTAGACCCTTGCTATTTTTTTTTTTTTTTTGGAGCAGCATAAAATATACAAAATCTGATTCAGGGTTTATCAGATGCAGTGTTAGTTAGAAAAAATATATATGTTTGCATTTTAAACTCAGTTTGACTGAAAATTAACAGTTATAAAATATAAAAATTTGGTGGACTTCGACAGATTTATTAAAAGCATACCCAAAAACATACACAGCGAACATGAGATAAAGATACTCTGAATACTCAATACTTCGCATTGGAAAAAATATTAAAATATTAGAAAACAGGACACAAAGACCAAGTCAGTAAATTAAAAATTTAAACTATTAAAAATGTGGGCACAAAATAATATTTTTTTCTCTGTTATGTTAAGCACAAAAAACTGTTGAAGGTAAATGAAATCAAAGATTTAGAGATCAAAATCGAGGGACTTTTAGGAACTTAGCAGTAAAAGCACAAACAGTATGAAACTATTTTCAGTCTCCTTCTTAAAATTATACAGCAAAGCTCTGCACTTGAGCAAAACATAAAACACTGGAGTTATGCTGAGATGTAGAAATTCAAGAAGGGGGTTGAGTGAGAAGCTCAACTGAGTTACCATTGATGTGTCACATGACCTTCACTTTAATATGCATTCACTTCTAAGTGTGACTATTTAAAGGCACGCAATCCTAATCATTTATTTAAAAGTGCACTGCGTAAAAATACAGCAATAAATAATGTTGCATAACCCATTGGTTTTTAGTTGAGAATGATCTGATGTGCAAGAAGAGATTAACAAGTCAAATTAAACAGGGTCTTGTTCATTTTCAGTCTAGAACCTGAATCTATTATCATTATCTCACAGTAAGAACCACACGAATGCAACAAGATCTGCAAAATTACTCTCCCTTAAATAAATTAAGAAAACATCAACTAAACAGATACCTGCTTTGTTCAAATTTAGGTTCTCATGCAAAATTGTGGCCTGAGAGAAACATTTTATTTATTGTTAAAATTTCAATCTTGCTCCGCCCACATTGAGGGGAATTTCGCATAAAGCTACACCCCCGGCACTATGCCCTCGGCAACATGCGTGCGAGTGACCACTGCCAATGAAAAGTCTATGTAAACGTGCGTTTATGCGAGCTTTGGACTTTTCTGAAGTTTTCGGGCTCTGTGTACGAAAGCATTGAACATGTTTTGAAAGATCAACCCGATTACCGATCAGAGACTTGGATTTGATCATGAAGGATGGCGTCCTTTTCAATTTACGGATATACCAATCGTTTGAGGGTAGATTAATAACTATGATCTGTGCCTGGCCAAAATAATATGAGACTAAGTCTTTCATAGAGTTGGGAAAGAAAAGGGCTGGAGCAAGATTCGGGATATTGCACCACTTAAACATTTTGCACCTAGTCTCCTCCAACTTTCAACTAACTGTACTTATTAAACAGTAAGAAAAGAAGAAGAAGCCCCTTCCTGCTTGCCCAGTGTAAACAATGAGTTTTATTGCTAGCATTGTCTAAGATACGTAAAGAGCGAGGCCATATTGGACAGGGCAGTAAACAATAAAATACGCTTAGCAGATCCAGTAAAATGAACACAAAATGCTTGATTATGGTTAAGTTTTCAAAGGAAAAGAACTCTGATCATGAAAGGTCAAACACACACACAAATACGGCCGTCATCCTCAATAAAACAAAAAAGATCGGTAGTCCTGCCAGAAAACATGGAAATAGTTTGAAGTCGAAAGCTACCATTAACTTTGAATAGACAAGATCAGCCTAAAGGTTCAGTATTGAGAGTAAACTTACTCAGATCTTCCTAAAACATTTTCTATAAGTTCTTCTTTATTAGCTAACATTTAATCACTTGTGTAAAGTCAGATCATTGTTTTTCTGGCTCTGTTGGTACAATTGTAGCACAGCAGTAAATGGCCATCTTGCCCTATCCAATATGGCGTCCAACTTTGCGTACACAACAAGCTAACGTAAGGATGCAAGCCTATGTGTATATAGCTCATTGAGTGTGAACACCGCAGATACATCACATGCACCGTGTAAACGTAGCTTAAAGAGCTTCCAACAGAAAAGAGCAAAAGGAATAAATTCATTCACACCAACAACACAAATTTTATGACTTTAGATATATTCAAAGTCGCTATGCTAATAAAGCTTGAGATTATAGAAATAAAAATTGCACAACAGATTTTACAGTCGGCATGAAAGGACCATTATGACGTCTAGAGACACAGAGAAAGCAACAGATTTTGTGTTTATGAGCTAACTATTGAATTGTTTTCAATGCAGTGAGATTCAGCTCATTTCTAATTCTTAGACACACTTCCACTTTAGTGAAACAATGAGGTTAAATATATAATAAATAAATAAAAAAATACAAAAAGAAGCTTCATCTAATAAATGAATGTTGAAGCCTGGAGCCAAACGCGGTCGTCAGTAAGTGATAGATTTGCTGCCTAGCAACAGCTTTACTTTGGGTGAATACAGTACATTGTTGTGGTTTATGGGCAAAGGCATCTCATGTTTATTCATCTCTGTGACACCTCATTTCATTTTTGATCTTAAACTGGTGTCCCCCCCCCATCCTCTACACAGATGGAACTTTTTGTTTAGTTAATATAAAACAGAGATTTTATATTTCTTTATTTCCAAATTGATTAAATGAAGGGCATTGGCTTCCCATCATGCCTTGCACGTTTCAGAAATAGAGCAGTAGAAGGCAGGGACCCCAGGGATGGTTGCACCGAGCTAAGAAAAGAGTTCTTTTGCTCTCATTTAAACAGGGACAGGTGCTGGAGGAGAAGGGAGGTGGGCCACACTGACGAAAAGACTGACAGAGACGAGAAACTGAACCCCAGCGTGCGTGTGTGTAAGAGAGAGAATGTGTGTGTGTGCTCAGTCAAACGCAGCATCCCAGAGTTAACACCATCTGCAGGTGCTAACCTTTTGCTACAAACAAATGACTTGTCACTTAGCGTTTCAGGCAGCATCCATTTTTGACAGGAAGTGTAAAGCTCAGGTCTAAAATCCATTAAGCCTCAAAAAAGAAAGGAAATGAAATAATACAACACTAGTTTTCAGCCTCATCCCTTTAAGCCCTTCTGGAGGGCACTTAGGCGATCCTTGCCTCACTGTGTTTTAATATTGCATTCTCTTTACCCAATGCATTTTATTTCCCAAAAGGGGAGTTTTTGTGCTGAATCAAACATGTGTTATTAAAACATGTTGATTAGCAAAGTTCCACCAGTTGGTAAAAAGAGGAAGGGAAATTTGATTTCCTCTGGCGGAAGAGACAAAACTGCAAGCGCGTCTTGTCCAACATGCTCAGAGCAGACTAATTGGCAAATGGTCCAGGTGGAGATAATGTTATTGCTAAGGAGGGAATATAGCCAATAAAATAATTAAATACAAATGGGTTGACATGCATAAAAAGGGAGAACTTTCATGCTGATTTTGTTGAAGCTTCCAAAAGTGAAAATATCTTTAAGGAACTTTACTTTAGTAGAGCAGTCCAATCTCACAAATCAAATCCAAAAAATGCACCCATACTCGTAACTAAATGCCTAAAACTTTCCACACCATTGAATGTTTGGCTTTGCTACGTGCAAAAGTTAACCTGACTCAGCTTTCATTTGCATTTAAGTAGGCATTTTAGAAGCAGTGACTTGTTTGACTCCAATTAGCACTCTGCACAGTAAAGGTCTGGAGTACCATGGCCCCAGGGAAATTTTGTTTATATTTTACTTGCCGATGACCAAGCCGCAAGCAGGAAAGCCTACTGGGTTCTAAATAAACTCCTAATTACTTTGATAGGGTGCCGTTCACCATGACTAGGTAGATTTCAGCTGAGACAAAAGAGATATAAGCCTGAGATACAAGTGCTTACACAGAACAGACTTCACACATTTTTATGTTTTCGCTTTAGCTAGCACAATTTCAGAGACTGTTGGATGCTGAATCATCATAGTGTGGGTCTGACTTTACAATGGATATATTAGCATGAAAATGAAACAGACTAAGTTGATATTTATGAGGAATTGTGCATTTTGTGGAATAAGTACCAAATTTGGGATGGATGTACATTAGAATCTCCAAATTCAGAAAATGTTAGCCATAAGAAAAATCCGAAATGGCGGTCATTTGTAAAGATGGCAGGCATACACAATTGTTTTTTCAATTGTTTTTTTTCTTTTTTGTCATGGGAGGAAAAACAAGTCAATGTAAGGGTGGAGTCATCTGGAACAAAAGATAGCACAAGAGATAAACAGAAATTTCCATGTTACCCTTTTTAACTGTATCAGGGAACTGCAGCCTTCAACACTAAAGAGTCATTCGGGTCAACTGTGTAGGAGCCATAAAGACTTACTTTACCCTTTAGAACAATAAAACACTGCATTGAACTTTAGATAATTGTGATCAATACAAAATTGTTTTTTTTGGCTTAAATAAAACAAAAATTAAACCTTTTCATGAATATGATATAACTTTTGATAGAGCTTTACAAGGCTTCTTCTAAAAATTAAAAACACGCTCTGTCATGTAGGAGCATCTCAATGCAGTAAATGTAGTCTGTAGAAAAAAAAAAAACTATACACAATTTATCATACTATTATTAGTATAAAGTTATACATTTGTAAACCTAACCAAATCAGAGCTGATTAAGTGGCCAAATATATGTCAAAATGTTTTAGTATGATTTTATTTGGTAAATTATGAAGTCGAGCCAGGTGACTTGTGGAGTGCTACGCACTGCATCTCAACTGTTTTTGAATTACACGAATAAAGTTCAACTTATCTGACATGTTTCGCTTTATCCATCTTATCCACCTCAAAAGACCCCTAAGTTATACATCTAGTTTTAACTTTAAACTAGCTTTGCCACAGCCATGATTGTTAATGGTTTGGATCTTTCCTTTAGATCAGAATAGATGCTAGCTTGCTAGCATAAGAATCCTCTCAAAAAAAGCTTGGAAAGACACAGCTGTCACCAAGGGAGTAAGTGCTGACTCTTTCTACATGAAGCAGATGAAGAAAAAAAAGAGAGGAGGTTGGCAGAAACGGTAAGAGAAAGCAAAAAGTGGAAAACGAGGGAGAGAGCAGGTGTGTATAAGCGTTAGCATCTATGTGTGTGGGTAGCAAAGTGACAGGCGATGATTAGCCCAACCAGAGGAGGATACGTGGGTGGAAGCGTGTGGGAGTAGCGGGGCTGGCGGGAGAAAGACTGTCTCCATCTCTTAAGGCAAAGATACACTCACAAGTGGATTAAAAGAAGACTCAAACACAGAGATGCTACAAGGCTTAAGCACAGGCCATGCATGCAGCACTGCAAAATGCATCTAAACGCATGGTTGCAAAGTAAGTGTGTAAGTGTGAAAGAATGAATTAGGATGCGGGATTTGACTTGATGCACGTTATCGTGTGACAGAACATATCACAAGGCCCTTTCAATCATTGTTTAGTCAATGTGTGTCAAAGACTAGTAAAAATAAATAAAGGGAAATTGAGAGGGAAAAAAAAAAAAGAGATGGAGAGCAGCTGGAGACTCAGATGTGTAGGCGGGGCCATTTGCAACCCATCTCTTACAGAGCCTCTGAAGAATTAACAGGCTTTAAAGAGGTGCAACAACAACTCAAACTACTACGCGCACCTTCAAGTAAAACTGTGAGCAATTACCGAGAGGCTGTCTCAGTATCTGGAAGGGAATTCAAGACTTCTGCGTCAACATTTAGATGGTGCATTTCCGTCACTTGAAATAATGAAACATTTGTCTTCTGGCTGTATCAGGATAATTATTTGATATGTTTTCCTTGTAAACTGAATTAATATTATGGAAATTAAAATATAAAACTGTGTTAATCATTTCCTGTTATTCCTGATTTGTGTTTATTTGGTGCTTTGTTGTCACTCAAACAGGAAATTCTGGGCAGTGATTTGACTGGAGGTCAGAATATTGCAACTGACCTCTGAGTGAGAACTTAAAAAAACATGCAAACAGATGAGTGGAACTTTTTCAACTAATACTCCTCTTGGGAAAAGCACTGGAATGCTGGGTGTATAGGCTAAAAATAAACTGTTTTCACTGAAAGTGCGGCTCCAAAGCTGTTAATATTTAGAATCATGGTTTTAATCAGTAAACACAGTTGAATAATCCTTGTTAAGAAGCAAGTTTCCTGTGTTTGGAGCACAAAAACAACAAATAAAAGTCCCAAAACAGCTATATCAAACTAGTTTTGCTTTTTTTGTGAACAAGAGGATTAAAACCTTTCTGCTGAAAAGAATTCATCACACAAGCAAAACCATTGCTTTTAAGGAGCAAGGCATGTCAAATCCATTCAAGCTGACCGCCAAAATAAAACTACAGCTTTTGTTAAAAGAACTTGATAAAGATTTTTTGTGGAAAACAAAACTAAAAGAGTAAGTTATTTAAATGTCTAACCTGCGGATCTACCTTTAAATGTCATTTTTTTTCCAAAATATAGGACAGAAAAACATTCCAGGCAGGCATAATCCACCATACAATAAAAATAAGAGCACATTTTTTATTGTTTTTTTACAAAGACTGTTTACTAAACCCCAGGCAGACACGTTCTATAATATCAGCAACTCTGGTTCAATAATAAAGTACAACGGTAAACGTTGAAATCAATACAAATTCTGACAGATAAAAAGCACAATGAATAAAACATCCCTCACATATTTTCATGTCGGCCCTACTTTCTGCGGATGCAGAAAATTAATAGCAGGTCTTATTTCTTCTAAATCCACAGAGGACATTTCAAATCAACAGCTTTTTATATGGAGATTGTGTTGTTAAAAGAGCTACTGGTGCGAGGGGGAATTTTTCACGACAGCTCCTAAATGATTCACTTTTTTTAAAAGGGGCTGACGCAAACAAATGGAGACACCATGACTCTAGCTGCTAAACCACTCGATCAAAACATCTTCAGATGCGGTGTTTGAAGATTCACCTAACTGCCACAAAATAAAGGAAAAAAAAAATCCATAATATGAGGGGTTTTTTTTAGCTTCCGGGTCTTCAGCATGCATTCAATTAAGTTAAAATTACAATCAACATATTTTTTTTCATCTTGATAGGCATAACAAGAAAAAAGTTAAAGCCCACAGAATTTTTTTATTGCTTTTCCTGCAACAAATTAACAAAAGAAACTAATGTGAAATGAAGCAGAAACGGCATGTGTGTTAAATATGCAAAAGTTAACAATAGGTGCACAGAATATGCTTAAAATCCTGTCCGCTATAATATGGTCATTGCAGCTCTTCTTCTTCAGTTTCAGTCCCAAAATGAAAATGCATGCACACTTCTTGTCTCATCAAAATAAAAGCCTTTTTCACACTCATTAGTTCTTTCCACAGTATTTTACAAGGAACCAGTCCATTACTATAGCTTTACAGTTCTCTATAGAACTTCTTGACACAACTCTAAAACGACTAAAACGTTTTTAAGAGATCGCTTTTTAAATCCAATAGAAGAAATGGAAGCAGAAGACGGGTTCACACAACAACATATGAATAAACCACAGAAAGTAAGCCATAACTGGTCAAAACGAACAAACAAAAACAAGTATTTTAGAAAAAACATACTTCTTAAGAAGTGGGAAAGGAAGGGAGGGCTGTTTTGCAGCCAAAGGGTTTCAGTCATTGAATTAACGATTAATTCCTCTATGAAGTTTTGAAAAAAAAAAATCTGACTTAAATAGAGGTAACTAGTATTGCCCAAATTTCTCTTTTTGAGCCATTGACTGAGAACTGGACGTGTGTGATGTCACCCATAAGAAAATACTTCGTTCGAGGTCTGATGTAATGAAGTCAATTCAGTCGCCATTTTTTTTTTTGCAAATGCAAAACACCATGTTTGGAGCCAGACGTCGTCAGTAAGCAGGGATTGTTGAAAGTCCACACCCCTTTAGATAACTCATTAGAATCTGTCAAATGAGCCAGTGCGAAGTATATACTTTCATTAAGCTTCTGATTGGCCAATTTATAACTTTAATAACTCGCACTACAGAATAAATATGAAAAAAAAATAAGATTAGCAAAAACATGTTAAAGAATGGTTATTCTGACAAATGTAATTAACGAGTTATAGCAGTTTATTTCTCTATAGAAGTCTGTAGGATTCTGGCTTCTTGAAGCCAGCATGTACTTCCTGCTTGGAACGCAAAGGGGGAGGAGTCACTCAGTCCAGTTCTCATATACGTTCAATGTTTAAAGCTTCTTTTTTGATACGGAGATTTTTACAAAGTAAAACATGTGTTGCTGTTAGTTAATAATAATTACACAAATGCATTGTTTTTATTATGTATTCTCTAGAAGCTTAATAATAGTTTATACTGAGAATTTTAGCTTTTGTTCATGAATATATATATATTCTTGCTGAATGATAATGCAAACAAGACTGAACAGACTAAAAAGTTACTGGAAAAAATGTTCTTGTCAATTACTCACCCAAATCTTTGGATCCTTGACTCTCGCTGGCCAGTTCTCCCATTCTAACCAGTGCATCAAAGTATCCTTTCGCAGCAAATGTGACATCTGAAAGCACACACAAGCAAAGGGACTTTACTGGTTCTATACATTCAAGACTGGCATACAAATCTGGAAAGCAGCTTTTAATGAACAGTTTTCCAGCATGTAGAAGATCTCCGTCCTTTAATCGTTTACTACAGCGCATCTGAAGTAGTCAATCTAAGCTCCTCATCATCAGAAAATGAGGCAGCGCTGATGCACAAATTATCTTGATGGCATCCTGGATGCTTGATTGCAAATCAGAAATCTGACAGATGATTTGTGCTTTTCCAACAAGGAAAAAGTTTTGTTTTAAAACTTCAAGTTTATTATTCTTTTTAAAAGTTTTATATTAATTAAGAATTAAACGTCTTCAATGCTAAGATGAACACACAACTACAAAAAATGTACACCTTACAAAGAAAAAAAGGAACAACGCAAGCACAATATGGGTATTTTCTTTGTAGAGAACTTAAATAATAATATTAATGAAAACATTCTGGGTTATATGATCTAAGTGTTAATATGACAAAGAGAATTATCTTTTATAACCACGCAGGCTCATAAACCTAATTGAAATACATTTTTTATTGGAACAGTTTTTGTGAACATTTTAATTAAGTTGGCTCCAAATAAGCGGAACAATCTTATCAAGAAGATAAAGCAGTACTTTTTTATGCTGTTAAATGGCCATTTTCTTTTTAATTTATTCTCCTTCTAAAATATGCTCAATCACATCTGAAAAACATGCTAAATTATATAATGATTATGGGGTTATTACCAGTTAATAAGTCTTTGAACTTGTTTAAACCTGAGGGTGATCTGCTAGGATGGAAATCTGGTTTATTATGTCTATGGAGGATTTGTGCTTCATGTTGAAGTTGAGGGGAATTTGTAAAAGCACCATCTCCACGGTTACTTTTGAAAAGCATAAAGTGGAACTGCCGTTCAAGCGAGGAGTCAAAGGTCACGAGTAGTGCATGTTCATACATGTCTGTGTGCAGAGATGCACACAACTGTGTTCACAGCGAGTTGCAGAAAGAATAAGCTACGTTTATAGATGGTCATTTATCTATCAATATCCAGCTTAAATGTTTAAATTAAAATTGTTCCCTTCGGAGGTCATAGAGTTTTTTTTTTTTTAGCTCAACTGTCAAACAATCCTCTATCAATCTGGTCATTTCTGTCGAATCCTGGCCGCTGCTTTTGGAGGTGAATTCAGCAGCAGTCCAGGTGACAGACGGGATCTGTGTCTGTAGACAGCTGCCAAGTGTGAGACACATTTACAAGAATATCCTGGCTTGGGCAGGCAAATTTGAACAGACACATGAAGCCATTGTTCCACGGAAAGTCTTCCAGGCAGTGGGGTGGGGGGGGGTAGGGGGAGGCTAATGTTAGCCACAATTACAGCAGAATCAGCAGCAGTGGACAGTATGTTTCCCCTTTTCCTCCCGAGGGAAACGCCCAAAAAGTTAGAAGCGCAGAAAGTCTGTGGTCACCAAAGTCAGTGTTCATTTTTGTGAGATTTTTTTTTTTTAATTTAAAAACTAATTTAATATAAGTTCATGTTTGTCTCCTTATAATCAGATTAACTGGCTAAACAAGCAATACAATTTATTTTGAAAATCTCACTTGAAAATAAGTTGCAGTTCACTAAACATTATAGTCAGATATTCCAAAACCGACCTAAATGCAAGTTTTTTGGCAAAATTGGCTAACGGCGGCATTTGTAATCCATAGGTGGCAGTTGCATTTTTACATCCCACTCAATGCCGGTGGAGGTGTTAAAAAAGGTACAGCAGCCGGATTTTTGACATTTGTCAGTGGCCGCCTGAGCACACTTGGAGGTTGCACGGTGGCAGTTCAGTGACAGGTTGGTGGCAAGAAGGCAGCAGTGTGAATATTGACTGAAAGGAGGGTCTCCAAGGTCCCAAAATCGTTTGATGATCGGTCGATTTAAGACTGCTACCCTCCTGCCATCCCACTGCCACTGATTGATCCTTATAAATCATACAGTAGCATAGCGGGAACTCGATGAGAGTTGTTAACATGGGCCGGGGCCAGGCGTGATCCCGGCCACCGTGGATCCAAATAGGGAGACAGCCCTGATGTATGGAGAGAAAATAGACTCACTGATTTGTGCGTGTGTAATTCTTGATTTGTAACTCATAATACATTTTGTGCAAAAGTAAAAAAATTACAAAATAAAAATACATACAATACACATACAATATTGCGATACATCTCTGTGGGGTCTCACTCACAATTGATCTTTTATTTTTGTTTGAAGACGCTGTAATACGTTGTATTCGTCATCCTTTGTTGAGACGTTACTTTGGAGGTAGATAGCAAAGCTGACTGTGGTGAGTCCTGACAGCTACGTAAATTATTTAATTGGTCTGCTGTTGTGACACTGCTGTTCGTGTTTACTATAGTTGATGCTGAATTTTACAGATAATTCCAATTGAGTTGGTGTCAATGCTTGTCAGTTATTGTATCACTGATTTCAGCTACGTTGCACAAAACTGTATTATTTGCTGCACAAAATAAGACGACCCGTTTATTATGATTGTGTTCAAGCTAAAAAAAAACAAATGAAGATATACTTTCCCTAAAGTATGTTTTTCTATATAATGTGACTTAGATTATTTTTACCAGATTATCTCAGTATTGCGATATCACTGACATTGTAGTCTTGTATTGTATCATATTGTGAGATACCCAGTGAATCCCAGCCTTATTGTATATACAGTTACAAGAAAAAGTTTGTGAATATTTTAGATTTCTACATGAATTTGTCATAAAATATGTTCTGATCTTCATCTAAGTCACATCACATGATAAACACAATCTGCTTCAACTTGGTTGATGTTATTCCTGCCAAAAAAAGGGTCAACCAGTTATTAAATCCAAGGGTTGACAAATGCTTCCCACCCTTTTCCACCCTTTTTAAGTTTAAGCAAACTTTTATTATCATGTGATCTGACTGAGATGAAGATCAGAACATTTTTTTTCCTTGCTGATTCTGCTGATACCTCCCCATCCCGCAGTGGCAGCTGCATTTATGACCACACCATAATAAGCCAACTTGAAGTTTTTTTTGGAATGAGTCATTGTCTTTAAAAGAAGTATAAACATGCAGAAAATTCAACAATTTTCTATTGTTTAAGGATTTTTTCATGCAGCCATCCATCTAATCATCTAAAATACAATATCTTTTTAATTATTGACCATCTACTCTAAGCCACTTACACTTAAAAAATTGAGTTAAATGCCCTTCCAAGGACACATCAACTGTCCGAAATTGAACCTCTGAGAATTTAACCAAGCAGCTGCCCCAACCCACTCCCACCATCTTCATTATTGCCAAACAGATTTTGTGCCTTTCTTGATATGAAAAAGTGTGCACAAGTGCGTGTCAGTTCATGCGAGTTTGCACATGCGTGGCAGAGAGCCGTGTGAAGAGAACGGTGGGAGCCAAAGCAGGTCTCCAAGCAACAGACACTGTGTTCTTGCTGATGCAGCTGCCGTAGCATCTGAGACACTAAGTGTGCGTTTGAAAAATGGCTGACTGGATAAGTTGCATCTATGGGGACGTTTTTTTTTTTTTTTTTGCTTAATGACTTGTGGTTAAAGGGGTTCACAGAGACAGACGGAGGGGATTACCAGATCCCTGATTAAACAGTCAAGAAGTAGGGGAGGGGCTTTTCTCTAAAAGCTGCATACTCCTTAATCAAGACATTAAAAAAAAGTCAAGTTGAAGACTAAAAGTTGACAGCTGCACTTGATACTCCACAAGGTTAAACACTCATGCACCTCTAAACTGTAAATCTGATTCAATGACTTTTAATGGAAGACTCGCAATGCAACTTATTATGATCTAACAAGAAATGCAGCCCTTTTGGCTCTGCTGGTGTCGAGCACTTTTAATGATTGCACCATATGGATGGAAGTGTGGCCTCCCGTCCACATGCTAGTGCTGCTAAATCGGTTTGGTTGAGCCAATCCTGCAAAGTGGGTCTTTAATGGCTCAGTGAACCAGTCTGTTCCCTACCAACACCAAGGGCAGGATTAGCTGCTGTGCATCTCAGGAAAAAAACTAAAGGTTACTTTGGTAATTTGAAGGAATGTTTCTTTGACAGCATAATACTTTATCTAGTTGAACATCCCCAAATGCAAAATACTGCACATTCTTTGGGACGCTCAGGAAAATCTATGGTCTGAACTTCCTTTTCTTTGTTGATTTCACTGCTGACAGGGAGGTATCCTTATTGCTGCTGTGGAGCCAATTTCCTTTCTACTTCTTTGAGTACACATCTATTAGACCCCAACTCTGGCAGAGATGGCAAACAAGCCGATAACCACTTTTTACTAAGATAAATCTGCTCCTTCCTGAGTCAGACAAAAATAAAGATATATGTGAAGAGGAAGAGACTGCTTGTGTGCCGTAAACCACGGAGAAAAAATACTTTAAAATAAAATTAAAAAAGCAAGTGAAATAAAACTAAGATTAAAAAAGTTAATAAGAACAAAAAAATTGAATAAAAATGATAAAATACGATAAAAATAAATAAAATACAATTTTAACATTTAAAAATTAAAATAAAAAACAAAAAGTAAAATTAAGTAAAATTAAAACAAAAAATTAAATAAATGATAAAGAAAAATGATAACATGAAAATAAAAATGATTATAAAATAAAAAATTAAATTCAAAAATTTTAATTCAAAAATTAAAAAAATTAAAATAAGTTAAAATTAAATTAAAATAAATTAAATTAAAATAAATACCAAATAAAGAAAATAAAATAAAAAATAAATAAATAAAATAAAATAAATAAAATATAAAAATACAATTTTAAATTTCAGAAATAGAATAAAAACATAAAAAGTACAATGAAGTAAAATAAGATTAAAATACATTTTAAAAATAAAATAAAATAAAAATAATAAAATAAAATAAATATATGATATTTTTTAATTAAAAAAATTAAAATGAACAAATAAAAAGAAAATAGAATAAAATTAATTAAAATAAAATTAATGAAATCAAAACTAAAATAATAAAATAAAATAAATAATAGCAAAAGGGCTTACTAGCAAGGGCCTTCTCGTAGCTTTTCCCCATTGCGACGAAGTTCCGTAAGCAAGGGTTAAACTGCTCCATAATAGTCTGAAAAAAAAAACACACAAGACAGTCAGTGTCTATATGGAGGGTTTTCAGATCCATATTTCAGTTTTTCTTGTTTTTCTACCGAGACATCATCTGCTGGCTGCAAGCTGGAAACAACAACATGTAGGATTGCTTTCAAAAATGTGTGACATGTTAAAAAAAAATCTATTTCACATGCATTCTCGGCTTCCATTTACAAAAAACAACTAAAGTCTGTTTTTATACAATGAAGTATTTGTGGATTTAGGGTAAATTTATCATGGAAAAACAAGAGTGAAGTGACTGCAGATGCACAAAACTAGTAAACCAAGTCAGTCTCACAGCAAAGACTGCATAATGTCACAAAAGTTTCCGCTGTTTCTTGTGTACCGCGTCTCTCCTTCCCTCTCCAGTCCTCCTCCAGGGCTTCTTCCAATTAGCTGGTCCCCAGTCAGATAGCCAGGAATAACCCAGGGACAGAAAAGCCACCACAACACCGCTGCTGCTGCTGCAGCAGTCCCACCACAAAGACCATCAATGCTGCAGAACACGTTACAATCTACTGCTCAACTGGATTCACACCTTCGCAAAATAATCTGCAATGTGACAACCTGAAACAACCCCACAGCCTCAGTCAGACTTCAGCACTTTGGAATTTTCCCCTACGATGGATCTTCTTTTTAATGAGAGCCAAGAGTTCGATTGGAGGAGGTGTGTGTGTTTGCTGCACTCTTAGAGGTCACGCAGCTCGAGTACATCATAACCCACCAACACAACACCAATGACTCAGATATGAACTGTTCATTTGACCTACGGGGAATTCAAAGTTGCACATCAAAACCAACAGAAATCCCACTTCCTCACAGTCGAGTGTGACAGTCCAACCTATATGATCAATGATAAGTGCATGCCAATAAAGGAATAATGCAATGATGAGAACATGTGTTGCTATAAAGAACATTTGATTTCGTTGAAAAAAAAAAAACATTTCAATAATATTTTCATTTTCTGTGTAGTCTGAGTATTATTCAATGTTTTATCCAACCATCTTCCAATGTTAGATGCATCCCATCATTCCCAGCAAAAAGTCAAGATAGGCTCCTCCCCATCGTGATCAATAACACTAAATTAATGAATGTACATACTGTATATACATCACAGATTTATTTTGCAACAAAAATACAACAAGGTCAAAGAATTCTGCAAATTGCTTCCTTAATTGAAAACAAATCAACCAAAAACCTTAAAGTCTCAGCCGGTTGATGAAAAATACAGCATGTTTGTCTGGAGCCGGGGAATTTCTTCTGTCCTCGTTTGCAAAAATTATTTGAGTGAATCCTGTTTTAATGTGACTGCAACTTTTGTGATGCAAAAATGTGTTAATTAGCTCATTAAAACTTTTGCACTTTAGCTTTAGCCCCGCCTGGCTAAAATCTGAGGTCATTAGGTTTTTTCCTCCACTTTGCTAACTGGGTCAAGACGCCATGTAAGAAGGACTCACAGTAAGTCCAGTGGCTCAGCAGTACTCAGAAACTAAGTGCTTATCAAGTAGAGTAACAAACTTTCAAGGAACAACATAAACAGACTTATATACAGATATCTTATTACATAAAATTGCACAATAATCTATTATCTTAAATAGGCCTGCACAACACATCGCAAATTTATTATCAGCTTAATATAAGCATGTGCAATACATGCATCAAAAAGATGTCTTAATTTGCAATAAATGGTTACCTTAAATGTTTACACATGCAAAAACAACATAATGGCAACTTGATGTCTTCAACAAATTAAATAGAGCCCTTTTTTGTATTTGACCTCTTATGTAGACGCGGGTCATTTGAAGTACAATGTAAGTGCTGTTGAAATTATTTCCACAATCCCATATCTCTTCCAGTTGAGTCCTGTCTTATATATATTCCAGCTCAAACAGGTGTTAGTGACTTTAACATACTCCACCCCCCATCGGGGACAATTGTAGAGACGCGAGTGTATTTATGTTGTGAACCAGTGTAGCGATGACGAGGGCTAATAAAGGCAGATGTATGGTATGTGCATCCATATTTGAAAAAGTTTGCATGTTTATTTTTGTGGGACAATTTCAAAGACAAGCTTTGAAAAAGACGTCAAAGACGTCAAGAAATGGGCAGCACTCACACACATGGGCAGGCGGAGCCTCAGGAATCAGGAAAAAATTAAGGAAAATAATTCATATTTAACAAATAATTTGTTTTTAGTGCTTCAAAGGTAATACATGATCATATAATATGGGTATAGTTCACTATGAAAAGCTGAAGAAAATCATGATATGGCCCCTTAAGTGAACTTTTTTCTGATGTAATGAAGAAAGAACTACATTTTTCATTAAATTCATGCCGTTTTTAGCCCAAAAAAAAAAAAAAAACTGTTGTTTTCTCAAACATAGCTTCTGCATAGTGGTGGAAGTTTTAACAGAAATGTGTCTCTTGAGTTATTGGCGGAATTGTTGGTGCAGAATAACCCCAGCCCAAATTTAGCATCTTCCATCTTTTTCAGATGCATGTAACCCTTTACAAACCCAACATAACAACATGGTAAATGGCAAACACTTCGACACATGGGCGCTAAGGGCGGGAATCAAAACTGCCATCTTCTGATCGGGAATCGACTGGCCTACTGCTGCACCACGGCCGCAATATTGGACCCGCTCAGTTTTGAGCCACACGATGGATCTATTTGTTATAAGTGGATGCATCATGTTTGAGCGGAACAGGGAGGTTGTGGCCTTAATATTTTACCTACAATCTGTTATTCTTTTTCTTAAAATCTTTTTCCAACAACATTTTTCCCTCTGCTCCTGATTCACAACAATTTGAATAAAGAAATATTCAGAAATGCAACTTTAAGCTTAATTTTCTTTAAGCATCTCCTCCATCATGAGATAAATGCCACAAGAAAATGTAAAAAAAAAACAAAAAAAAAACAACATTTTCGTTGTAGAAGATCTTTAAAGAGCTTCATTTGTTCAACACACGGGTGTCTGGGTGCCTTCTGCAACAGGAGAGAGTTAAGGAAAGAGCAACAGAATTACACAAAAGCATTTCTGTGAAAGCTTTTTCCTGAAAAACTCAGAGACATGTTCATTAATGGTGCATCTCTGCCTGATTCAGAAGCAAAATAAAAAAAAGAATCTCATTATTTGGTAAAAGTTCACCTATAAGTGCATGGATCACAAGCTGATGCAAATTCATGTGCTAACTTTGATAATGGAGGAGTTCATGTTAAAGAGAGTCGGCGTCATCACAGCATGCATTCCCACCGAAAGGGTCAAAGGTTGCTGACGGAAGGCCAGCCACACAACAAACACACACTCTGACCCTCTGCTGAGTAAATACACAGAAAAACAACCTAAAACTGTAAACACATACACAAAGATGGGGATATTTTACGGAACATCCACCTCTCTGTGCAGCGGAGAGAGCATCATCTTCATCCCCTGTCATTGTTGCTAAATTTGTCATCCCATTTCTCTTGTACTACATTTTCTGTCTAATTCTGGAAGCTAATTGGGAAAAGGGGCCAGGAGACACTTAGGTTGTGTGACAGAGAGAAATAGAGTTATGAAATAATCTGTGGTCCGTCCACTCTACTTTAATCCACTTATTTCAGTATTTTTCAGTTTAAGAATTATCCAAATTAAATTAAAAAGAGGAAAGTTAAGGACTGGAAAGTAATCACTTGTGAAATAGGAAACTCAGGGACCGACTGAATTCATTATGAAGCCTTAAAATTGAGTTGCTTAATTAAAGGGTATTCTATACTGAGGAAAAACACAAAATGTGATCAAAGGGAACAACTTATGAGGCTAAAATCTACTTCAATTCACCTCGTTGTGGAAGTTGTAGACAAAAGTCATTTCCGCGCACCCCCAGATAAATTAGCCTTCAAACCGTGGGATATCCACCCATCACTGCTCGTTCTGAACTCCCCAGTTACCTTCATTTCCACCTCCGCTCACAGACATAATGATGATCTGCAAAGGGGGCAATTTCAAAGTAACGCCAGATGATTAGAAACGAGACGTTTCTCCTCCTGCCCTCCTCTACACAACAACCCAGACCTGAAGATCAGATCCACAAGAACCCTCCCAATTACAGCGTTAGTGAGGACCGATCGTGTGGTGCAAATGATTTAATCAGAAAGGAATGTGGTCGGGTTTTGTTGTGTGTTTGCGAGGCAAGTTTTGAGTGTCCTCATCGGATCGCTGAAACCTAAACCGTCTCTGCGCGGCAAAGAGCAAATTATTAAGTTTCTGTTGTTTCTTACCCTTCCAAATGACCCCATTCTATGGATCTGGATCAAGACCAGACATGTCAAGGAGGATGCAGGCATTTCACTGCTTTTAGCTAGACATTTTCTACCAGGAAAGGTTGTGTCTCCTTAGTGACAGAGCTCACAGCAATAAACAAAGCCCTGCCTGTGCCAGCAGTTTAAATGGAGTATGTAATCTAAGAACAAAAGAAGTACCAGTACGAGCAAACATGCTTGTTTCGAGTCTGAAATATTGGGATGCATGTCAAGAAAGTCAATGAAATCCAATGCAACTAAAGGACAGCTTTATGAAATAATCGTTTTTTAATGCATTAACTCTGCAAACCTGACGACTGGAGTAGGCCGTAAACAAGGCAAGGTGTGAAGAGAAAATGCATTCCTCCCAAGAATACCTTATCGGGACTCAAGAATTTTGACCAGATTGTTGGTGCGCAGTTAACAATCTTAAGACTGAAAGGAATTTTTTTTCTGAAATATGTCTGACCAGAATATGAACCGACAGCTGCATGACCCTGTTATTAGATTACAGATGTTTAGAGCAGCACACTCTATAGTCAGGTCCAGCGAATAAAGGTCAAAAGTGTCACATGTTTGATGTTGCAGCACCTGAATTCAGCATGAAAAAGGACAGACGCTTAAAAAAAAAAAAAAAAAAACTGTTCTTTTTTTTCTATCACGGTTTGAACTTTAACAAACTAGATAAGCCAAAGGGAGCCAAACAGTCGCAGTCAAAGAACTCAAGCCCACACTGTTAACTGACCTAAAACCCACACAGGGAAGACGGTGGGACGCTTTGTTTCCAACTAGTGTTTCAGCCACAGATAGTTTGAAGCCTGCTTGTTGCAATGATGATCAAAAGTGGATTTAGAAATGCAGCATCTGTCGCAATGCTTCCATTTGGAAGATGATTCCAGCAGGGAGCATGTCAGCAATCAAGTTCTTGTAATAAAAAGTTCTGCTTTCAAGAATTATTGAAAAACAAAAACAATCCATGTTTTAGGTGTACAGTACATGTGGAACATATTGAGGAAATTCCTCCTCTGAGGTTGTTTCTCTCACTTTTTCTACATTTTATTTAAGTTGGAATAAAAGCTTGTTCCACCTGATTACAAATAGTTAGCAGACAGAGATAATGCCAGACACTAAAAAAAAAAAAAAAAAAAACACAGCACCATCATCCAAGTAGGTTTACTTCCAAAACACATCAGGTTTTGCCAAAATGCAATTTAATTTCACGATCACATTCAAATATAGGCAGGTTTTTTTTCACACTTCCACCAAACAGATGGTCATACATTTGATATTTAGGTAGGCTATTTTAAGGGTTTTCAATGTCATGTCTTGTGAAATGTTAACGTGCTTCACTCGCTTTCATTTTTTCACTCTGACTGCAACAACTGACAGACCAGTTGAGCAAACTCACGACCACACCGGTGAGCAAACAAGTACATTCTTCTCTCGCAGTGATGTGCTGGTCCACCCTGAGTGACAGCGAAGAAACTGTTTGCACTTTGACATACCTGAACGCTTACTAATGCTGAAGCAGGAACACAATCAGGTTTCAGAGCAGTCCTAAATCTAAAATGGAAAACAACACGCTTCTTTTTAGAAACTTTCTGAATGATAAAAACTTCCACTTTTTTTGTGTGTGTGCACTGAAAATAACCAATGGCAATATTACACACAACTCTATCCTTAGACAGGAATGCAAAGTCACCACTTATTTCCTATAGCTTCACAACTAGTTTTTTTTTTTTTGAGTCACAAACAGTTTTTCACTGATGTTGCAACGCCGCGAAAGCAATTTACATTTTTAAACTGAAGCTGTGGCGTCACATTTAACGCAAAACCTGATGCTTAAACCGAAAAGATGCAAAAGGACGTGGAAGACTTCAAAACATTGTTTGACCTCCTTATTGCTTCGAAGCTGCAGCGCTAATTCCTCATTTCCTCTGAAACAGCCATCTCTCCCGTCACCTCTGCACCTCCTGTTGCCTCTGGACAACAAATAATTTGCCCACAAGAGAGCCACAACTTATATAGTACAATTGCTCTGCTGTCATCTGCGAGCATGCGGCATACACACAGCACTCCTTAAACCTAATACACACTCAGGTAACCATAGCAACCAGCCAGAGCTTCTTTGGTAGCTTTAGTTATTCGAATGGAGAAAAAAAAAAGGTATTTTTTTTCCATGCAAGATACTTACAAGGCATGTTCCTTTAAATAATGTACGTGAGGTGCAATTTTTTTAAGCTGGAGAAGATTTTTGTTGCCGATGTCTAACAAACATAAACTCAAAGAGGATTTGGATCTGCTGATTAGGCGTTCAAGGGCCAATCTTTCCAGCTAAGTCCTTCTTAGTGCATCGCAGCGCCTCCGTTGTTCCCTCGTCTGTTCTTTCATCTGCAACATACCAGCTGTAAATTACATTAGAGTTGTATTAAGAGTGTATATATTTTTTGGCTTAGCCGGTAGACGATGATACTCCAAAGGAGGTGCATGCGTATCAGAAACATTCAGTAAGCGAAGCCTCAGCCGTGCTAAATGTCGTCCATGACCCTCAAATGTAAGGCCATTGTCCACTGCCACAGTACTTACGACAATTTTCAGTCTCAGTGTCTCTCCCAGGCGGGGTATAATTACAGTGTCACCCTCCACAGTAATTAGGCACTTCAACAAGGACATGGATTGTCTATGCTTATGCCCCCCCCATACACTCACACTTTCTTGTCTTCCACCCTGATGTAAAAAAAAAGGGTTAAAAGTTCATTTTTGATGAAGAAACGCTCGTGCTTGTTGTTTTTGTGTCATTTCACACAGAAGCAGCTTTAAAAATGACTCCAACTTCACTGCCACTTCTTTGCAGTCAGCACACAGTTGCCTTGAATTTAGCACTCAGCACTGCCAGTCTATGCCCTTGAAAAAAAGAGAAAAAAAAAAAAGGAAAAAAAAAGCGATGCCGAATGAAAGGAAAGAGAGAATGTCTCTAAACCATCCGCCCCCAGACGTTGAGAGGAGGTGGGTGTGTGGAGCAATAGTCCTCCTCTCTGCATCGCAGTTTAAAAAAACACAGAACAAATCTGTTCTTCCACAAGCAATGAACATTAGGATATCTCCTGCAGAGCATAATGCCATCATTTCAAGGCCCCAGGTGCCAGCAGGCACAAACTTGTTGAAACCTTATTTTCCGGAGGCAGATGTTCCAGAAGCTCAAGTCGCTTTACGCTCCTTCAAATTGCCTATTGACAGACAAGTGACGTCTGATACGATACTCTAAGAAAAAAAAAGTAAATAAAGCTTCTACAAACACGTTCTTGCCATGGAGACAGCAGGATCAACAGTAAATATCCCACAAACATTTGCAAATGATCACATGATCGTCGCTTCTCTTCCCTCTAGCTTTTGTGAACCCATCACCATCTGCAAGTCTTTTAGCACAGTAATATGACAGAAACACATATGAATAATGGCACGTTGTTGCTAAGAGACCACCTGTTCAGATCTTCTATAGACGATTGTGGCACAACCGAGGTTTCCTCATCATCAAAGTATCACTCCTGCGATTGTAGCGAATGCCACAATAGTGCATCAATTCAGAGAAACGTCATTATATAATAGGATTCCTGTGAAGCGGACGGGCTGCATTTCGGAGGGAGTTTCTCCCTGTGATAAAAGATCTGATAACTCTAGAGGAATCAAACTTGATTTAGTTGTTGTCAGCTGTTTTTGCAAAAAAAAAAAAAAAAGTGGTCAGGGAGTGGAGTTTCAGTGAAAAACAAGCGCTTTCCTAAGGGCAAGTAGCGGCGAACCACACCCATCTTCTCCTTTACCTGTCGAGGTGAGCCGAAAGCGCTCGCACCAGACAACTCCACATTTCCGACTACACACCAGTAGGTTTCACAATCCTGCAGGGTGTGTTCAAAGACTTCTAACTTGATTTACTTTTCTGGATAAAAGTATCGGGAGTGCACACACAACCTCATTCTCCTTTATCTTCGACTCTTATTAATCTGTTTGTTCACTTTGGGCCAGCCAGGTCAGACCTCATCCGTCCAACATGCTCAGTAAGAGGCTTGACCCGCAGCACCGCCCGCCCGCCCTCTCAGACGCAGCCAGCTGGCGAAGACGACAGCGTGGTGCAGACACACACCGGCACTGAGCGGCAGCCTTTAAGTACCCGTCTCCCCCAGTCAAAATGGAAATAACTAGACGTCTCAGGGCTGCACGCAAGAGGAGACAATTGAGGTGAGTCATGCAGGATCATGTAAGGATTGCTGGGTTTACAGACTGACTCCCCTGTTGATTGAGAAAACCCAGGGAGTGCCTGAGACCAAAAAAACGACGCTTGCAACAAGAACCAGAATCCCCAGGCTCGCCCACAAAACCAGTCCTGTTAAACACACACTCAACTGGGCTAACATGAGTCACGGCACCACGGTTACCCCCCCCGCCTCACCTCCCTAGCATGTGCCCAGCTGCTGGCTGCACTGACTTAACACTTCCCTTCCTCTGGATGCATGGAAAACAAGAGAAAATTATACAGAGATATTCAAATGCATGTGAGGTAGAGAAATGGCTCCAGCACTCTGGGAGGGTTGCAGATGTATAAAGGTATTATTTTCCTCTCAAAAGTAGGCTGCTGGAGTGTTCTCAGCTGCTGCAGCTGCATACAAAAAAGGTTTGGGAGAGCAAATATTGAGTCAAATTCAAAAAAAGTCAAAACTTTTGAGGCTCAAATAAATAACTTGCTATCTGTGTCACCAAACATGGAGGAAAATCAAATATTTGTTTAGTTTTTAAGCTAAAAATACAGATTATGATTGCTTAGTTTTCTTTTCCAAGGACATTGAAAACTTTTTTTCAATCTTCAAGCAACAATATAAATTTTTCAGTCAAAAATTTTGTTTTATGTTTCTTTCTGTTCATATTTCTATAAAAACTAGCAATATATTGCCTTCAAAAGCTGTTAAAGGGTGGAGCTGTTCCCAACATGCATCATACACCTATAATGAATGCTTTCTCACAGCTAAAATACACGCTGCAGGACCAACTCTTTCTTTAGGAAAAATGTCTTATTTTCTGTCTTGTGAGTAAAAATATCTAATCTTGAAAGTTTTTTAAGTGTAAAAAAACTTTAGTTTTTAATAGAATTCTTGGTATGACTTTTTTCTTACCCTATCGGCAGATTTTGGGGGTTATTTAAATAAAATATTTTAAATTTTAAGAGTTTTTGACCTATTTTGTTCTTAAAGAGGGCTGTTTTTGCAGTGGACTAGACAGAAAGGAACCCATTAGAAAATGTTGCTTGCAACAAATGAAATAACTAACTGATGACTGAGCTCTGAAGGTCACCTGAGGATAATGGATGAATTCCAAAATAAAAACATCAGGATTTGTTAGAATTGAACTATGTGAAGTGTGTTTAAGACAATAAAATATTACTTTCAGAGACTCTAGAGAATAATATATGTTGGAAGTTTATTACCCTATCTGCATCATAAAAAAGCCTGACATGTTACAAGATTCCTGCAAAAAAAAATAAAAAAAAATTCTGCAACCAGCACTATCTGACCTCTGACTTCTGCTGTGGGTCACATCCCATGAGGAAGGGAGATGTCTCCCCACTCCACTGCCCCATAACTGTTTTTGGCTGTCAGGCCTGTGACAGGAGGGGGCATCTCCCCACAGACGATTGGCTCACTCTGCATAAAAAGAACCATCCATGACAGAACTGGTTCTCACTTTTAGGGTTTATTGTTTAGCACATGGCGTGCAATTCACCCTCAAATAGAAGAGCGTACCTGGAAAGCCACAAACGACATTTGTTGGGAAATTATTTGTATGTTCATGTCAGTGGAGTAGAGGCCATAATATTCTTATAAATGGTCAGAAATAAAAAATAAAGATTGGCTCATATTTCATTCGCACCTGAAACTCTGCAAATACAATAAAGAAAATGTAAGTTTTTATTGAAATGTGCAGCAATTACAGCTAAAAGTTGTGGATGATTAATGGTGAGATATTTAAGTACAGCCATTCATCAGGCACTGCCACAATGGAGTGAACACCAAATTCATCTTTTCTCTCTCTCTCTCTACAGCCCTTATTGACACCACTTCAACACTATAAAAGAAGTAGTCTCTTTTTTATTATTTCTTTTTAATTGATGCCTAACAGGTTTATATGAAGAACAGGTTTGGGGATACATGTTTACTTGTTGCAACAGAGAGACTCATCCCTGCCAAACAGTCTTTTGGAATGCATGGAGTGCTCTTGCTTCATCAAAGTAGGCTTTATAGATCCACTGGTTTCCTGGGAACAGGCTAAACTACAATCAGTGGTGGAGGCAGACCACTTCAGCAGCAGGCCTGCGCGACAGAACAAGACTGAGTGGCTCACAATCTGCAGACACTGGAGCAGATGGGGTTTTGTGTCGCCCTAAATCACCTGTATAACAAAGCTTTGAGGAATGCTGCGTTCAGGTGGAGAATTCTAATCGCGTAAAAAAAGATTTTTCCTTTAAAGTGTGAGATTAAAAGTACATTTCCGCCCCAAAACTAAATACTTTGGAGGTTTTGAGCGCCTCTCTACAAATTAATCACTAAACGTTGTCTCTAACACCTTTAATCAAAACTTTATCAATCAAACTTTACCTTATAGACATTTTCCGTCAAGCGGTGAACCTCGTCGGTGCGAGACATGGTGAAATCTTCAGCCAGGACCATAAACGTTTGATTTCGCTGAAGCGTTTATCCTCCAAAAAAGAAATAGTTTAAATAAAAAAGGAAATTTTAAAGAAAGAAAGAAAGAAAAATCAAGGTGGATCAAAGAATGAGCGAACCGCGAGAACCCGCGTCCGCAGGAGTGGCGTTGCGCTCCCGAAACCTACTAACTGAACGCACCTTCCCTTCCTACAGCTGACAGCCTGTGGTGCGTTCACGTACCAAAAGAAATCTGGTTTTTAAGCTTTCTCAAATGTGAAGGTAAAATATAGGGGGTAAACCCCAATAATAAATACCTAGCTATTAAAAATTTCTAAAACAATATGCATTCGTTTTGAAAATACAGAAAATGGAATCGAACGTTTTATGATCGTCTCGAAGTGTCCACTCGCGTGCAGGTGAGGTCAAAATTTGTACGCTCATTCCTACAGTCCTCAAACGCATCGTTTTATCGCTAAAGTAAAATTTGATTCCCGCCCCCAACATCTCTGTACCGATGGACTATCACGACCAGAACCTAAAAAAAAAACCATTGTTGTGCCACATTGGAGGATACTACTTAGAAGACTGCTTTTAAAATGAACTTTAGTCATAATGTTGAGTCACGAGAACTAATCAGCAGTTTTGTTCAACAAAACAAACAAATAAGCTGATGACCGCATGTGTTTAGTGTTCTCCTCTATTAGTTACAGGAGAAACTGTGATTATAGATGAGAAGCTTTTTATCTTGAAAAATACAAAATGGAATGTATCTGTGTATTTAAGACTTCCTTAATAAACCAAAATTACATCTGATGCTTTAAGAATCACGTTTCTAATGACTTAAGCATTATTTATCATTTACTTAATACATATATAGTCTGCACACCTTAATAATCTAATGTCTTTTTAATAATAAATAAATAAAAATACTAAGTACTTAAGGCATTGATTTCAAATTGAGTGAAGGTATGGGCTGTGTGGTGACCACGTCAAAATTCAATAAACACTGCCCTCTTCTGGACAAAAACGTGCAGTACAACTTGTCTGACAACTTTTGACACAAAAATAAGATTTTTTTTACAGCATCATTTATTACAATGAATGTAATATTTACAATAAATTAAAGTTAAAATCATCTAAAAGTCAGTTTCTTGTCCTGCTTAACACTGTTTTTGTAATACAACTGAGATTAAACAAACACTTTTTGAATTATTTAAGGGAGCAGCAATTAAACTGCAGTGTCTTTAGATTCCACGCTCGCATATCAAAACTAGGAAGCAACACTTGCGCTGCTCCACTTCTCATTAGTGGAAAAAAATGTTTAGTAAACAAAGAAGTTGTCAGGCAGCCAGCATCTCTCTGTTGGGCTTACTCTTTGCTTCTTTTCTCTCTGCAAAACAAACAAAAAAGCAATAAAATGAATACAATTAGTCTTTAAAAATGTTTTTTTTTTTTTTTTGTTGTGGAGGTAAATGAAAAAGTTACTTGTACCTGGTTCAAGTTCGGTAGATTTAGGTACATGTGGGATTGGCTCATTGGGGATTTCAGGAAGTGCAACATCATCTTCCTGTTGACGGCAAAAATCAAATCCATATGAGCAACTCGGTTGGTAAATAAAGCGTTTGAATGCATTTGGACTCCCACCTGAGTGATAGCTTCCAACTCTGCCAAAACGGCATCTTCATCTTCCTGTGTCAATGAACCTGCCAACAACTCATCTATTTGCTGCAAAGAAAGACTTAGAGATTAATTTCAGCTTATATTGAAGTTTTTTGTGACTGATTTTTTTTTCACATGTTAAACAATTATGATTATTATTTTTTCAAATATTAAAGTTCAAAAAATGAACGTGCTTACCCTTTGATATTCAATTGCTTCTTGAGTCTCATCCAGGATTTTTTCTACTTCTTCGATTGACATCAACTTTAACAAAGTAAAAACAAAAAAACATATTTTTATGTTTTTAATGAATGCAACACACACAGTTTGACATATGAAATTTCAGTTCAAGATGCCTCCTCTGTGTTTAAATGTGTTCAGCAGACAAACAACCTTTCATTCGAATCCTTTAATCTTTCAACAAAGTGCACAAGCTCACTGAAGTAAACAAACAAACAAAGATGCTCTACCAAGATGACATTTTGGGAATGATCCCCAGTTTGAGGAAACTTTGACATATTAACCCGCCGTGTTCTTGAGGAAAGAGAGGGAACTTTTTACCTGCTGCATATTTTTCAGGCATTCATTTCCAACCCTCAGCCCCTCGATAACATTCATCTCAATTTGCAAGAACTCAATATCTTGAACCTGAAAATAAATAGTTGCATTAAATAATAACAATGTTTAAAAAAAATTGAAAAGGTGTGGCATAAAGGAGAAACAGATGAGTAAAACATAAATTGCACAGTTGGTTGCTGTGTTTAGGTCATTTTTGGATATTTTAAGACAAAAAAAAAACATTTTTCCCCCAACATTATAAGTTAAAAATTTAAAAATCAAATTAATGACACTTGATCTTAATTAATTTTAATTTACTTAAAAGAAATGACTATTAGGGCGCGGTGTAGTTAGGGTTGTAGTAATGTGCAATTTGGCCGCATGTGGCCAACATGAATTTACATCAGTTTTTTTGCTTGGTTGCATGTAAATACGTCCAAATAACATCGGCCTTACTTAAAAAGTGGTTATTATGTCAGGTTTACAATAAATATATTGTCTTTCCTTCTCTTCTAGACACTTGTGCAGTATTTTCCTGCTATTTGAAAACAGGAAAGTTTTCTCACCATGTGTTCCATGTTGGAAATCTGGGTTTCAGTCTTTTCTAATAACTTATCCTGATAACGTTTTTTCATAAGAAGAACCAGTGCTTTCCTGCAAAATCCAAGGAAAGACACAAAATTTCAATCATAAAATGATTATGATTAATTTTTTCAACAGGATGCATCATGAACTAAAAGACAAAGAAGAATACGTTTTCAGTGTTTGACAAACACTTGAACATGAAAAGGATTCATTTCCAATTACTGACTGCTTTTGAAACCACTATATGGGTGCAGATTTAGTTTATTAACTAGGGAAAAAAACAGCTTACTCCTTTTTGCCATCTTTTAGTAACTGCTTAGCCAAGAGTCGCTCTTTATCCACCTGAAAGGTGATTTTCTTCTGATACTGCTTCAGTTTGTCTCTTTGTTGCTTTAATTGCTGCAGGAGGGGAAGAAAATGACAGTCAATTAGAGTACAAAGTAGCTGGCAAATTGTTTAATACAGATTTATAAGTCTGACAGGTTTAATACACTGTAGAGTTTTAAAGCAGACAACGCAATACTTTAAATTGTGCAAGTTTACAGGTGATATTTTGTATGTTTTTCAACAAATTGTTTAAGATGTAAATGATCACCCTTCACAATATACACCTACACAAATAGCCACTTTAATATAACATCATAATATATCCCAACAACGAGAAAACATGTAGTTAACCTGCGTTTCAAAGCACAATGAGTTAGTATAAGTGTTAGCAGTTGTTATGTAGCGGAGCAGCTCACCAGTACAGCTTTATCTTGGTCCGTTACACGAGAAGGTTGACTCTTTCTCCCAAAAACGTTTCCCATTATTTAGTCACATCTCCACAATACGCCCCCTACCTCATATACAAAATATTATTTCTCAAAAAAACATTTTATTACGATGTTGTTAAATTATCTCGGCGGCTACCAGGTTTACTGCCGACAATCTTCACTGTTTGTCCATGTTTTCTACGGCAAGCAAAGAAGGACCAAAAGACTTCACTCGCCTTAAGCAAAGCTTCTTTCTTGGCAATCGGCTATTTCAACTTTGGTTGAAAATGTTAAATTAATGTAATTCTGATTATTTATCACACAAATGGAAGTCAGGTTTGTGCTGTATTCATGTGCAGCTGATGAACCACCTTAAAACCATTTAATACCCTTGAATATGTTAAAATAAAAGATAGATATAAAGATGATAGATTGATGATTTGTTTAGATCTTTATTTAAACAGTATGAAATGTCATCTCCAACCACCTAATTTACACCCACATTTAACATTTCGGCTTGGTCATAAAAAAAAAAAAAAAAAAAGATACTGTACGTGTATGAATAACATTTATTATGATAGATTTGAAATTCTCATATATTTTCTTCAAAATATACACATTTTCAAGGTCCAGTTAGTTGAACCATCTTTTATGAATTTGACCACCTTCTGAAATGCTAAAGCTACTTTTCAAATCTTTAAAGGAAAATATGTTTCCTCATTGTTGGAACTAAACAAAAAGATTAAAAAAAAAAAAAAAACATGTTATTTAATAGCTTAAATTATTTTAATCTCTTTACATTAAAAAAGACAACCAGGCATTAAGAAATTCATGCTTTGATAAGGTGTTTCATGGTCACATCCTTTCACCAAGCAAATCTTAAACGTAATACTAAATGGTTGTACTGGTGGCTATTTCATGTTTTACTCTACTACAACATACCATCACTTTTTTTATTTAAATTGGATGCAATATATCATTACACAATTTTCTTTTTAAAATAAGTGTTACTTATTTATGCAAACCTTTGCAAGTTATTAATTTATTTACACCAAAATGTTTCTTGTTGATTTATCTGATCATAATATGTATATTGTCATCCATTTTGAATGCCAATGGCAGAATAAAATCTATATATTTAATATATAGTCCACTTTGCTCCTGGAAAACGTGTTTGTAAGGCTTCTTATAGTCCCTATGAAAAATTCAGTGGGGCCATTTTGATGTTCTACTGTTTGGAAAAAGTTGTCAGTGTAAACCACTTACCACTCATTTCCACAACAATGATGGATGATGATTTTCTGACACTGCTGAGAGATCGGAAATGGTGTGTCTCCAGTTTAATCTTAGTCTTGGGTGCATCTCAGGACACTGACCAGCGGCTTTGTTGGATAATTTACAACCATAAAAATATGCAACAAGTAAATAACATTAGGAAACTCTGAGTCAAATGTTTCTCAAGTTATTTAAAAATCAAATAAAAAATAGCTGAAAGTCCTATAAATTTTTGGAGGTCAAAGAAGTATTTATTGTATTCAAAAGTGAAAGAAGCTAGTGTCTTTCACACTCGAAGGACACTGCTTCTTCCTCCGTTTTAAGCAATATTTAATTTCGAGCCATTTAGGACACAGCCCGGCCTGCTTTTAAAAGTTAATCTAATCGTCTTGCGTGTCACCAAGAACAACGTCTTTTTACATCCTAAACATGAAGAAGATGATTTATGCAAGAGGAACGCCATTTCTGCTGGCATATTTTTAGATGTGGCACAGACAGAGGACACAGTTCCCTGTGACATCTTGAGGTCACTTCAAATCCCTGTTAGCTTAATAGCATTACTGTAGGTCATTCTAATTGTATAAAGGAGTTCACATTGAATCAGGAGTACATTTACATCATTCTATGTTTAAACTTCCTGTGAGGTTGAAATGTTTTGCACAAAAAGAATTCTTGCAAATTTTAAATGTTTAACAGTTTGGAGAAAAAAGAAATAATATATTTACTAAATGAATTTTTCAATCATATAGTCATTACAGATGGAAAAATAACTAAATTGCAAACTTATGACTGTGCTTTCACATATTTGTAATTTTTTTGTTGTAATAAACCCACTTTACACACAAAAAATAATACAATTTATGATATTTTGCAGCAGCATCCCCAAATATATGATTTACCCTTAAAGGCATCTTTGGCTCTTTGGTATAAATTTACAATATTTAGTACTAGATGGACTTTATATTGCACCATATTAAAAAGGCCAGAATATGTCATTATGTATCTGCTGCTAAACACAACACATACTGCAAAACTGTTGAGATTTGAGATCCATATATGGTAACACTGCCTAAATCTTTCCCTCCAACACTTCTGAACTTGGATCATGTAAAAACATACATTAGAAAAGCAGTATTTTCACAAAGAATGATGCAAATAGCAGTCATGAGATTAATCTGCACAGACACCCTTTGTTGGAAACTACATTCAGGGCTTTCCAAGCACTGCACTGATGTGTCACAAAAGTAATTGCCTCTTATGGCCTGCTTTTATGTCTCAAATTGGACGACAAGCTGTCTCTCCAGTAAACAGGATTATGCCACGAAGACAGCCGTCTTTGTAGGGGCTCAGACTCTTAGACTGAAGCACTGACAGGGGTTCAGTGGGGAGTCGGCTACACCTGGAAGTCAGTGCCAAAATGTCTGATCTGGGCGTCAGTCATGGACAGATAGGTGGTCCTCATACTGGGGGAATACTGCAAGAGAGAGAAACAAAATACAAATCAGACTGTTTGCATTGCTACAAATTCATTGTTATTTCACCCAACAAAACAAACGGATGAAGCAAGGATGGAAATCAATTTTAAATGCTCTGCAAGTATGAAAATGTGGGAAGCATAAAGAGGATAAAGGATTAAGAAAATAAATAATTTACACTTCAGAGTCTGCGGGTAAAATAGTGTAGGAGGTGTGTTTGAGGTGACTGGTTAACATAAATCTGTATGGGAAAAATCAATTGCATTAAGAACAGAGGGAAATGACAAATGGGGTGAAAGAAATTAAGATAAAGAGAAAACTTACAGTCTAAAAGGCTGAGTCAGAAAACCAAAACAAAGGAGTATTGAAGGGGAAAAAAAAGGACACGTTATGAAAAGAAACCTGCTGACATTGACGTCTTTTTGTAGCTGCTAAAACGGCAGTATTTATTTAGAAGGCATACTTAAAAAATTTATGCATCGCTTTGACAGAAAGATTTGAGAACAAATACCAGCGCCTGTTAAAAAATGCGTCTTACAGAAGCAAAACAACAGCTGAAATAATGATCTACATTCTCTTTTTTTGTCTATTCCCCCCTCCCTTAGCAATCTTTTTAAGTCCTCAGTATTGCTGTGAGTGCAGTTCAGGCCACAAAGGCAAAAAACTTAACATCACACAACAAAACTCTTGACTGTGGATTTATCAGCATTCTATTATCTATTATTTAGTCCCAGCTCTGGAGCTTCACTGTACCACATAAGTTAAAATGAATATCCAGCATAAAGGGGGTGGGGGGGGGCATATTTTATCCGCCATAAATCACAGTTATGTTGATGCATCATCCTTTAATGTGGAATAGAGTTGAAGAAAGGGGATGTTAGGTTTTGCAGAGAACAAGGCAGAAAGACGAGCTTCATGCGATGCGCTTCCGTGCACGACCAGCAGAGATCAGTCTTTTGCTGCATGCAGAACGGCCACCCCCCAAACCACACACTGACAGAATGAGGTGTGCTCATTGTGCATGATAATGCCGGTGAGTCAGTGTCGAGGTCAGAGGAGACGTTATCATACAAGGGACACTAGAGCCTCATAGGGCCAACGCACCGACGGCGGCGGGGAGCCTCCCCTTATCAGTGGCACGTTCTCATATCGAGGGGTGGATCCGAACAGCATGGATTGATTCCTTTGACACAAAAAAAGGACAGGTGTTAAGAAGCAAAATACATAAAAAAAAATTGAAATCACCCACAGTTGATCTTACATGTATTCAGGAGGTGGTACGGTGGAACTAGAGGATGACTGAGGAGGAGGGTGAAGGCTGGCCTGGCTGCCGAAGCTGCTGATGTAGCTGCAGAAGCTGTGAGTGTTGGACCGTCTGCGGTTATATGAAAAGCGGCGGGGTTCTGGGTTGAACGGATCCTCCTCATCTATGTCATCATACTCCTTCTCCCTGGATGAGGGTTTTCACGTAGATGAAGAAAGGCAAAGACAAAGTGCACCCGTGAACCCTCTGCAGAAGCAGACCGGGAGCAGAACATAACGGGGCGACGGGGTCGCTCTGCACTGACCTGCTGCCCATTAATGTCCACAGTCGGAAAATTACACACAGCATGGAAGAGAGTGCGCAGGCAGCCAGAAGAGAAAACAAAGAGAGGTAGAGGAGTCCTTCTACCCCATCATAGCACACTCCTATTAGGGCATCGAGGTAGTCCTAAAGGAGTCAACAGAAAAAAAAAAAAACGGTTTCAAAAATAACATTTGACCAGAAAACTATGACTTGTATACAAAGTTATGAAGAGCTTTAGGAGTAAAAACTCCAATGAAGTGAAACCTGATGCTATACCAAGAATACAGATGCGTATAACTTCTAAGATGCAGAAATCGGAGAATCTTTAATTTTTAAATGCAAATTAAAGACACATCTTGTTAGCTTTGCTTTTAAATAACTCATTTATTCCAGTTATGTTTTTATTTATTTGGATTTGAAGTATTTTATGGGTTATCATTTGTAAATTTTTTCCACTTACTATTTTTTAATCTTTGTAGTTCCCTCTCAAAGTATTAGCCACAACATTTCCTTCCATTTTATGATAGTCTATTGGTGTCTCTAATGACCTTTTTATTGTTTTAACTTCTGTTCATATCCACTTTTATACCGATCCTTTTATTAGTCAATTGATTGTTCATTTGATTGGTTGTTTGATTGTGATCAAACAACCAATTGAGATCAATTAGTCGATTGATCATTTGACTGCTCAATTGATAGTTCGATTAGTCAGTTGATTGATTTGTTGACTGATCGTTTGATTAATCAATTGATCTTTTAATAATTTGATTGGTTGTTTGATTGGTCCTTCGATTGATTTTTTGATTGATGTATTTTTAGGAGTTTTCCTTGGCTGTTATTGTTTAGGATAGGGGTCAAAACGCTGCCATTACCTCCTATAATATCAGTGTTTATTTAATAATAAGTGTTATTTTTTTATCTGCTGCTTTTTCAACAAAGCTATTGCAACAAATTCATTTTCCTACCTGTGAGATCATTAACTTTTTTTAAAATGATTTTTATTATAGATTTATTATAGATATATTATAGAAGCTACCATCTATGTTCTGCCTCAAGAAAAACGCTTATTATACACCAACTATAAATTCAAATATGGTATTTAAACCACTTTAAAAACAAATTGATTTAAACTATTCAACTATTTATACAAAAAAAGCATGAATAAAGTCAACTTTCCATCTTCTAATGAGATCAGATCAGATGTGTGTCTGTCTGTGAGTGTGTTTCTGAAGCCATTACTTTGAAATTCATGCTAGCAGCGAGAGACTGGCAAGGTCAAAGTTGATGGCTGTCGCATTTGGGATTCTGCCTCCAACCACAAATATACAGCCTGCAGACTTTATTTTTACTGTTGCCTCAATTATTAGAAAACAGTCTACTGCACTTTTGATGTCGTCCTTCTCACATTTTCACCACACATTCTTTCAGTTATCTGTGTATGGGGGGGAGTTGTGTTGCGTTTTATGTGTTAATACATTTGACCCCTGGATCCTCTGTGAATTTAATTTATCTATTTTTTTTTTTTTTTTAAGAACTGCATCTAAAACCTACAGCGTTTGATCCTGTTGGGGCCAATAAGCTAATGGAGTCTTTTACCTCAGAGACAGTGACTGAAAAGCAAAGCTATAACTAATGCATATGGCTCTGATCACATGCATGTTAGAGATGCATTCTTAGCTTTCTGTGCTTGTTATATCTGACTAACAAGCTCTGGGAAACACAGCTGACATTTGTTTGATTCAAGTGCCGTTGCTGCTCTTGAGCTGCTGACAAGCCCGAAGAGTATTCCAGCAACGTCTGGGTTGTTCCCGTTTCTGGTATGCATGGCAACATCATACATTGGTTTATAATTTAAGTGATATTTTTTAATGCAGTTCTCATCCAAGGCTGAATGCTGCGATCCCAACAGCAGGAGTAATTTAACTGATACAATTTTGACACATTTTAATGGGAAACTAGAGGTCTGCGCTCCAGATGCAAGGAGTTGTAACATTGATGATTATGAATGTGTCACTGCTTGACAAGCCTGTAAAGATAGAGTCCAAACTAGTTGAAGTTTGCCCTCTATCCGACATTCACCTTGTGCAGCCCACGGCAGTCCAGCAGGGCTGTTAGCTGGTGAACGCTGAACTCTGTGGAGTTTAACAGTCTCTGGATGCCTAAAAGGTCTCTCTGTATAACGAGGAGTAAAACGATGATGATTCACAACATATTCCAGGTTTGTGTTACAGTCAACTGAAGGCTTTCTGTACCTGAGCAGAAGGGAAAACAGGCACAGAAAACTGTAGCAAACCCTGGATCTGGATCTGCATGGTGGTCAGGGAGCGCTGACAGACTGTCAGTGACTGTAAAACATTCACAAAACAAACGATAAGGGGTTTTATTTAGTGCAGCACAACTCTGGGGGATGACACATCTTTAAAAAACAACAAAGTAATAATTTGGTGTTAAGTATGGTTTTCTAATCAGCTTAACATGGGACACATTTCTTTGTAGACAGATAGGCTCAGATTATCCTTTATCAGCTGTCTCGCCCACTATGATCCCCCCTTCCATTTTCACAACAATCTCAAGCAGAGACAAAAGAGCAATATTTATATCAACTAGGGTATCAGTACAAGGATAATCCCCCCTGACTGAACAAACAGGAGTTTAATCCATAAATGGGTGCCGTGACGACAGCAAGCCATGTGGGTCAGAGTGATTACAGGTCATTGAATTATCCTCCAAAAAGTCACATAGCATACGGGAAGCAGACGCGAAACGGTCAATTGATGGTTGATAAAAAGCTTCCCCAGATAAAGCTGCAAAAATAAAATGAAAGGAAAGTATTTGTGCCTGCATCCGGCTGCCTGTAAATCTTTGCTTTCCAGCGGTTAACTCTGCAGTAACAGTGAGGGCGCTCGGATTTACATGAGAATGAGCAACAGTTTTGCCTTATAGAATACATAAAGTCCCACTCTGATCATCTTTTGATCTATTTCAAGTGTTCTTAGTTGTCTTTTAACTGATATTTTTCCAATTTTAGCCGGAAAAAACAAAAAAGTAGTTGTTTAGAACATAGTTTCTGCAGAGCAACAGGAGTTCATAAGGAATTCGGCTAAGAATTGTGGGTGGTAGGGGTGTAGGGAAAAAAATCGATTCAGCGTTATATCACTCAATTTCATTTGGCGATACTTGTACAGATTTCAAAAGATGAAAGTTCAACTGAACTTCCCAGCAAAAGGTTCAGAATTACAGAAGTACAGTCTTAGGAAATATCACGAAAGGAATTGTAATGTGAAACATAAAACACATTCTCATCCCCAAGTCGTCACATACTGACATTTGGTTAAGGAGCCTTCCGCGCAACTTCTTGACATTTTGGGTCATTGATTGAGGTGCAGGCTGTTTGTAAAAACAAGAGACTGTAACACTTGGGACACTGTACCGAATGGGCACTGGTCCTCGGGACGCGTCCAGTACTGGTACCCTCACCATTAACCCAGCACTGGAGGTTGGGACTCCTGAGTTAATGGGAACAGCCAACACGGCGAAAAACGACCCAAAACGTCAAAAAGTAACACGGAAGGGTCCTTAACCAAACATCAATATGTGACGACTTGGGAGTGAGAATATGTTGGAGACATGTATTGTGATGCATATCATTATCGCCCGACTTTTGCCAATACACACCCTTATTGGGTGGGACTATTGCCGTAGAATGAGCCCAACTCCATTTCCCATAATCCACCTTTGTACATCATCTCCCCCTATCTTTCAGCATATTAATCCCAACCCAACATTACAGTACAGTTCTGAGCCTGATACCAGCTAAGATGCTGTGGACAGCTTGTATAAAACAACTACAAGCTTTTTCCAACAACCTTTCTTCATATGTTCCTAAATTGAATAAAAAAAATACTTAAGCTTAATTTTCTTAATATATGTCCCCCATCAAAAGAAAATACCACAATAACATGTTTAACAGCACAGTTTTCATTGTGAGAGTGAGCCTTCAAACATTGATATCATCAATTGAATTACCAAAAAGTCACATAAAAAATAATAAAAAATGAAAGTTTGAATTAAAATGTAGAATATAAGTAGAATTTATTGAAAAAAAAAGTTGTATATTGAGGTAAGAACAGCTCTCCAAAAGCTTCTTTGTGATTCATTAGCTGATGGGGACTTGTTCTGGCACTACCCTGGCTCCATAATGAAAAGAGAATTAAAAACGCAGAGTATGACTCTCCTCCATAATGAAATAAGAAAGAAGGCAGTTCCAACATTTAGTCGATACCTGTTGGAAGGGGTTTGGCAGGTTTGTACTGCAGAACAAATAGTAGTGCGCGACATCTGTAAGGAGGGACAAACAGAACGGTTAGCATTGATTCTTCACATTCAATGAAAAGACCCGGTGTGTGCAGTTCTGTCTGAAAAGATAGATTACCTGCACTGAGGAAATCCTTCGTTTGGTTAACAATGAACTTGTCTGGAGACACGCAGAAATCGCTAACACCCTGCAGATTAACAACAATGGCACAATTCAATCTAACATATTCTTATGGATTACATGAATTAGGACATTTTATTGGTTATCAAAAATGCATGAATGCATAGTAAAAAGACATAAAATCTAATCCTATAGATACTAATCTGTCATGAAATCTATAAAAAATGTTCATACATGAAATTGCTCCATGAAGAGTGGTTAACATGCACACACAGCCCCTTTGGGGTCAAGTTCAAGTCATCTCTGCAAATTGCATTTGCCATATCTCCACAATTCATGGTGAATTCAAAGTTGGCAAAAAAATCCCCAGCTTCCAGATCCCAGTGATAAAGTTGAAAGGGAAACAAGAGAACCTGTTATCATTTCAGGATCAAACATTTATGCTATCTACCACCATTATGTCCACTGCTTCATATGTCAGCTGGAATTAAGGAGCGTCTTTCTGCTGCTTATCGGTGTGAAGCACGGCTCGAGTGACATGACACTGAGCGGACCTGCTTTGATTTCCCAAAGCAGCGGTGCAACACACACACAACAATAAGTAAATAATATGGGATTATCACAGCAAATTTCTAGATGCCAAAAAACACAGGCGATTTAGTGCTTTTATCCACATTTGCTGTTATAATACTTTAAGAGAGTATCATTTTAGGTATTTACATTAGGTTTTATGTAATTTTGGAGTATCAAGCTTTACGATTTGCTTTAAAGTACACTTTCAGACTGATATAATAAAAAGCAAAACAGAAATGCTTGGATTAACCAAAAAAAAAAGGAAAAAAAAAAATCATACAGTTCCTGATCCGAAAGAAAGAAATATTAGCAAAATTACTGAATGAATAATCAACACCTGAAAGCACAGTTCTGTGGAAAAAAAAGATAAATAAAAGGGAATCTAAATAGAAATAATTATGAGTTTGCTAAAACTACAGATAAAATTTTATTAGACTATTATTTGATCTTTTAATTGTATGAAAATGAATTATACTGAGCCTTGTTGGGGTTGCGGAGTTCTGGGAATTTGGCCCACAGGAGAACAAATGAGAACCAATCTATCACTACACAATCAAAGCAGTCTTGTTTAATTTCCGGAGAGAGGTGGGCTCTGCCAGGGCCTCCCCTTTGTCACAGACTCTGTTCAGAACCATTACAAGCAGAACTCCTCGGAAAAGCCAAATGATAAAAGGGTTTGGCTTTGGGAGCTTTTTAGGAAGCCATTGGCTTCTTTTAGTGAGGATTTCTAGCAGCCAGGATGAGAATCAGTTCCTCCAAGTCTGAGGCTTTGGTTCTCAGTGTAACCAACAGGAAGAAACAAATCACATTCCCGAGTAAAGATGAATTAACCTTTAGGGGTCTCTTGGAGAGAATATTTCCAAAGTTTGGTCATGTGGGAGGACATCAGGGTCCAGACACTAATCACCAACACAGAGAGGAGCTAATTGAGGTGGTTTAGATACCCTTAAAAGGCATTGTGGGTATTTTTAATCAAGAGGATGTCCTGTTTATAAAAAAATAAATATCTTGGCTATTCTGGAGACCCTAATATCCCACCAGAGAGTTTGGTGTCCAATTCAGGTGCGTAATTGCTAAGACTCCTGCCCTTAAAAAACAATAATATGCATAGGGTTGGGCACGATTGGGTTTTATACGGTTCCGGTGCCAAAGCGGTTCTTTGGTTTTGGTTACTGATCGGTGCCAATTTCGGTACTTTAAAATAATGCTTAAATCTTCCCAAATCAACACATTTTTATTCCCAAGTCGCATTTTAATGTATGGTTAAGACCTCCGCGTCAAAAATTCGTCGTTTTTTGACGTGCTGACTGTTCCTATTAAATCAGAGCTCCACAACTCCTGAGCCACAAACCGATGGCACCTCCCCTATTTGCGCCCCTCATATGAATTTGCTGCTCCCCGCCTGTCAAACATTTGATCCTGAGCTTGTCTGAGGAGTTACCGGGGAATTGATCTCACTCAGGTGGGGGATGTCTGGATGACAGCCGTTTCTGCCGCTTCTGTGTCTCTGTGACTGAATTTGAAGGTTGTTCAACATTAACCCGTGAGGGGGAAAAAAGGGGACCTTTTTTGATCATTATTATTGTCTCGATAAAAACAAAACATCACAGTTCAGGGGAGCAGAGCTGGCTGCCCCTGCTCCGCTCCCCGCATTGGGTGTCTCTCTTTCAGCCAGAGAACCGTTGCGCTGCGACAGGACAAAAACGTTTGCATTAGATTAATATTTTACCCGCTGACCAGGTCACTGAAAACGTCATGTGGCCAAAACCGAGTTCCTGATTGGCTGATGTGACATAGCGACCTGTCAAACAAATGCAGCCAGACATTCGAGAGCTGCATGCCGCGCCCTATCGTGCTCGGCTCTTTAGTGTCTTTATATGAGCCCGCCCACTATCGCAGGAAATGCAACAGGATTGGCTAGAACTTCTAAGTACTGAAGAGAGTAGGAGTAATTGACATGTCCTAAGACAAATAGACGTTCAATGGAACTAAGCACTCAAATGTGGCACCGTTTGCAGCAGCTTCTTTCGGTTTCGGTAGAACCGCGTAAATTATAACAGTACCTACTCGGAACCGGACTTCGGTGCCTAACCCTAGTGACACTAGATAAAAAGTACTTTTTTAATTTAAAAAAATGACCAAAAATCAAAACTTGGGTAGTTACTGTTTAATAAGAATAAGTATAAAACTCTGCTTTTATTTCACTTCAGGCTTTTATGAACTAAGATTCCTCCTCACAGTTTATGCTTTCAAGAGAACACATTCCAAGACGATTCCTAGTTTCCAGCCCAAACTTTCCTAAGAGACAAACAGGATCCGAGTTTAATCTAGTTAACATTGTGCATGGTTTATTGTGACATAACAAGATGTTGCTGTAAATCTATCTTGAACTTGCATCAATTAAATGCGACAGTCCCGTCCTGCTCTTGTGTTAAGAGCATCCATCATGTTGAAAAAGAAACAGACAAACCAGGCTCTGTTAGGATGTTAGGCCTTCATCTCCATCTCATTAAACAGGCGGGGACGTTTTGTTTATGCCCCGTCTCATCGAATATGCACACATTCTCAGACGGTTTTCTAGGACACCCCTGTCGTCACTAGTCCCCTCAAAATTCCCCACGTTGTTGCTCACCTTCTTTTTATAATGATGCACGAGTGCAACAAGTGAACTTTCCCTGTCTGCTCCACATTCTGCACCACAGTCTTTGATATAGGACATCATGTGGAGCACCAGCAGACTTATTAACTCATTGAGACCTCATGTAATGAATCGGAGCGGAACGCCTTAGTTAAGAGCGCGCAGATGATCAGAGGGATAATTACAGCACAGATTTGAATCAGCTCACCTGGGACGCAACTTTTGATAATGTTCAATTCTTATCAACTAAAATGTCATAGGGTTGCAGTGGCAGGTAATGCTAGACTGCAATATGCCAAACTAAGCCAAAGGCTATAGAAGCATTGTGAGGCTGTGCATTTCACCATCATTGTATCAAATCCAATAAAATAATCCATAGATGGGAGGTTTCCCAACAGGGAGAGGGGAGATAAGAGAAGGTGCAGCAGACATGAGCTACGGCAGAAGGGGGTTATTTTCTGGACCCCCGACAGGCGTCTCCAATACAGACAGCGTTCGACACATTAAGCCCAGATGAGTTTGTGGCGTACAGTCATAAGGATGGGACAATCTTTTAGAGAAACAAAGCATGCCTGAAAGGAAAGAAACTGCACAAAAAAGTAGAGAAGAGTTAAAAAAGAAAAATGCAGCCGATTAATCTACATACAACACAATTTTCTCTTGATCTATTTTAGAAGCATCTCCAGTGGTCTTTTAATTATGGTTATGACGTTTTTTGTAGGGCTGTGAATGTTAACACGTTAACGCATGCGATTAATCAAAAAAGAATGAAAATGTATTAACGCAAATTAATTACACCTCACGAAGAAACAGTATTCCACTTTTTCTCAGACAGGTCAAGCTTTGACGGGTTTTATCTTACTTTTACCACAGTCACCTACAAAAGACATAAATATTCACTCGTTTTTTTAGCACTTTATTCTTGCCATTTTTTTATCGGTTTAGATCACTTATTCAGAAAAAGAAGACTATCGAATCCATGGTCTGGCGTGTTGTCATGGTAATACGACAACGCACAGCTGAGCCTCGACTGCAGTGGAAAGTGATATATAGGCTGATCGTCACGATGGGTTGAATAAAGCATCAGTTCAGAGAGAAAGTTCCTCTTTTGCTGCTTGTTTTTGTCCAAATCATGAAGAAATTTTTTTTTGATACAGAAAATTTGGGCTATGTGACTGGAAATTATTTTCTTTAGGTCTGCAGGTTTGTTTCTTATGGCGGTATCTCAGTATTTTTGTTTTCTTTGAGTACTTATGTTTACATAGAGTATTCAGAGTTTTTCTTATTTTACTGTTGATGTGTTTTGAACACACAATTTTCTGGGTTAACACTTGATAAATTAAAAAAATGTAGACAAAAATATAGAAAAAATGTCCCCGTTGTTGTTCAAAAGCTGCGTCTTGCTATATCAAATTTACCTAGTAAAACATTGTGATTAGTAGTGATTAATCACAACCCAAACGTGTGATTCATCTGATTTTTTTTTTTAATTGATTGACAGTACTAAATGAAAATAAATGTTCGGAATGTACAGTTCTGTGTGTGATTTCATGTTGTGATTACTCATAAATAATAACTGGTCTGCAAATACTGAAACAAAAAAAATTAATCGTGATTAACCACAATTATTTTTTTTGCAATTTATTGTAATGTAAAAATCAATTGTATTTATATCTGTTTTGATTACAACGAAGGACAACGAAGACATATGTGAAAATAGTCTTCTACAAGTGGAGCAAAGCATAGATCTTTGGCTTGTCAAGTATATTTTTTACATCCCAAATAATCTTTTTCAAAAGGAAGTTTTTTTAACTGTTCCTAATTTTTTGTGATTTTAATAAAGAAATATTCAGAATTGCAATTTTAAGCTTAAAGGGGCCCTACCATGATTTTCTTCAGCCTTTCAGAGTAAACTATATCTTTATGTATAATCATATATTACATTGGGATTACTAAAAAACAAATTATTTATGAAATATTGGTCATTTTCGTGGACTGTTTTAATACCCGGAAGTAAAACGACTCGATTTTCGGAGCCACCTCATTTCTAACATGTTTACATCACGTGACTGTTGGGTACAGTGGCCATTTTGGTACAATTGTTCCACTCTCGGTTCGTTTCATGTTCAGACTGAAGAATCTCAGGGCATACCAAATTTCAGTCTGATTGGAAATGAACTGAAACTACATTGAAAAACTGGTCCTGGAGCGGTTCCTGGTACAGGAAGGTAACTATCCCCTCCCACAGCTCCATGGAGAAAGTGGGTGTGTCTTTGTGGAAGTCTGGGGGTGGAGCTTGTAGCACAGACTCTTCCTAGAGGGAGCTGTTAGCATCGATCTTGCGTCAACACATTTCCAACCGTTCGTTTTTGTGGGTATGGGAGGGGCTGCTGCAGACTGTGCAGGTTTATAGAAGATTACTCTTAGATGCATGAATGGATCAAAATGCCACTTTGGGGTTCTTTATAGAGAGAAATGGACAGTAAAATGCATTTAAAACCTCAAAAAGCAGAATTTTCATGGTAGGCCACCTTTAACTTTATTTATATATGTGTCATCCATCATGAAAAAAGTGTTACAAAAGCATGTTAAAGACTCACCAAAAACACAGTTTTTGCCTGAGTGAGTCTTTAAGGACTTCTGAGCCTAAAATACTGGGACTGTGTGATCAGCTTTACTGCATGACTGATCTTTGAAAAGGGCTTACAGCAAACTACACATGCAGGCATCACTTAAACCCTAAAAAAAAACTCATCCACAAGCTCACACTAAGAAAAACACAGAGAATGGCATAAGACACACAAGTAGAATACTAGGCAACTGCTATGTATAAGTGGGTGTGCACAATGACTTTTAAGACCATTTAAATACAGTCATTTCCCACAAATAAATAAAAAAAACCCATCAGATATTGTTTACTCACCACAGCTGTAGCAGTGCCAGTCCCCAGGGAGGCCCAGCTTAGCACCAAAGATAGTAAAACAAAGCCCATGATCCTGGAGGGAATGGAAGCAAAGAGTGGTGGAGAGGGGGTTAGGTGGCAACGGGGGCAAAAGAACTGAGAAGTCAGCACTTCTATGCATCGATTCTTTTTTTTTTTCCATCTAAGTTTTTTTTTATTTTTCAAAGATGTTGTTTGGGATTTGTGTCTCTTGCTCAAATGTCATGCATAAATAAATAGTAGGAGGGAATTTCATGTTTTAAGAACTAAGATTGGGGCAAATTAACTCAGGATTTAGAGCAGTGTCTGAAAAGGGAACAAATAGAACTTAGTTCAGAACTGAGTTCAAATCTCAGCTTTGAAGGGTTTCCATATATTTCATTTGTCACCTTCTTCCACTTGTGGATCACGGAAGTGATAAAAAAAAAAAGCACTGACATGCACAAGAACTCTAATATCTCTTTTTTTTGAAGAGGGACACCAAGGCTTTGACATTGTAGGGGTTGCACAGAGAAATAAGTCTTCAAAAAAAACATCCAAGAGAATTTTAAACATTCATTGTTGTGTTATGACTTGAAGGCAGATAAATCATCTGAAAAGAAGAGGAAAAAGGGTTCCGTGATGGATTTTAAAAGGCCGAAGAGGGCCTTGCTCCTCAGCTTGCTCCTCGGACCTTCTTGAAAGCACCAATAAAGCCGTCTGAGAGCACTTAATAATTAGTTAAGGGAGCAGACTTATCCTACTTAGGGGATCAATAGGCATTAGTGAGGCCCATTAGAGAGGGATGTGAGGAGCAATCCAGAGCATCATCTGCTAACACTGACACATCACTTGCACTGGACTGGGCAAATGGGATGGGGAGCTTGATTGTGAGTCTGTTTGTCAGTTACCTGTGCTGGTTTGAGATGCTGGCTGCTGAGAATTTCTTTCTCTGCTTTTAAATTTTCAGAATCCAAAAGTTATTTTCTATCCAAATGGTGCTATTTACAGATTTAAACCTATCATACATGCTGATAATGGCGAGCCTCAGACCGCGCAGTGACCAGAGATCTGCCAGTCTCAAACACAGCAATATTTAAGTTTGAAAATAGTGCATGCCTCTGCACACACACTCAAATACGCACGTGATCAGCAGAAACTGGGAGTGCTTAGCCATCCCTAAGCACATGGCCAAGCAAATGATCAGATCCAGAATCAGCAGCAGAAGATAAGTCAGCCATCTACAAAAAAAAAAAAAAAAAGAACAGAGGAGCAACAATTTAATGACTTCCACTAACTGATAACACTCCTGCAGAGACACAGCACTGTTGGATCTAACTTTGTCATTCGTGTCTCCTTCTTGGAGTCTGGCTGATTCAGGTAATGTCCTCCTTGTTGGACTTAATAATTCAACATTACCAATCCATACACATTCATTTTTAATTCTCTTCTGAAAGTGTCCTTCACAGAAATTGCTTTTGTCCGTTCGGGACTTGTGCTTTTCGGTGAACCCCAGTCGTTTTAGTCTCACCGTAAACCCAAAGCATGGTGTTAAATCAGAAAAAAAGTACATAAAAATGAAAAGAAATTCCCAGAATTACCAAAACAGCTTCAGTAAACTTGCAGTGATGGCAGAAAATACAATTTACCATAAATTATGAAAAGCTATTCCTAAAAAATAAACTCCTCTACCAAACTCGTAGAAGCACGGAAGCAGAGAACACAGAAAAACATAAAAGTAAAAGAAAAAAAAAGCTGTGGCTGTGATCAAATAACGCAGGATTGGCTGTAACATTTTCGGTTTATCAATAAAGCCTTGCTGCAGGCAGTTCAATAGCTACATAAAACCGAGGAAGCACCCAGGGGATCAGCGCAGGACCACTGTATTCTAACAGAAGATCTGGTGTCAGAATGGAAGGAACACCGCGTCCCATGTGGAGTCATATAGGATGTAATTACACTACAAGTGGTGTAATAGGGGCTATATGTACTTTGACATCCCAGGAGTTTAAGATACTTGTGAGCTCTGGAGAGAAAATTGTGTAAATATGCAAATGTTTAACACAAAGAGCAAAAGTGCTATTATCGCTTATGATCTTTGAGAGTATTTTTATTAAGAGCACTGCAACCTATATTATCTAAAAAAGATCCCTATAATGGGACTTAATAACTGAGTTTTTTTTTATTATGCAAAAAAACTTGACACATTAAAGTTCAGAATCTGAATCTCTACAACTCTGAGGAATAACAGTCGAGGGATGACATTTACTCACACGAGCATCTAGATAAGCCTTTGGTTCCTGATTAACACTGTTTCTCTGCCACACAAACCCACAGGGTACACACAAGCTGAATCTGGCATGTGCACAGCAAGTCAGTGGAAATTATTCCAAGGCTGCAGCAACTAACAGGTTGCAAACCTTGGGAGAGAAAGGATGATAAGGGTTGCAGTGCGTAAAGCAACATTTAATTGCATTTCACAGGCACTGTAAGTTATAATTTAATGCGCCGCCTTTTTGAACCTCTGAGACTGGCATTTTTTTTTTCCTTCCTGGAAGAAAGGCTTTTTATTTAATATGTTTTTTTTCAGATTCTGAAACGTTTTCTTTGCAAATCGTCACTTTTTTTGAAATTGTGGAGAGCGTGATACCAAGCCTCTTTATGGTCAAAGAACACTTTTCTATGCATAACGGTCTGTGAGGGCAAATTTGTTAGAAGTGCGCGATGGAAAACTTGCTCAGTCTCAGCTTTCATTTTATTTAGCAATCAGAAGAAAACCGCTTTTTCCGGTCTTTCATCCAGAGAGGAGATCAATAAAGTCCCATCTGCTCTGTGCCTGATCTGGATCAGCTGTCGCCCCTGTCTGAGCAGCATGTTTACGCACACAAATGGAGGAAAATAATCAGTTCAGGGGGATGGTGGAGGCTCCACCTACCTATAATATTCAGCAAAAGTGGTTTGATCTGCAACAGCTGCCAAGTCAACCTTAGTTTTGTTGATGTCTGGCAGAGCAGCCAGCTCACGGATGATGTTTCCCATCATCAGCCGCATGAAGCGCAGAGCTTGAAGGTACTCCGGCTTGGTAGCGAAGATTTCATCCAGGCGTTCCAAGTGCTGTTTGACTCCTGTTTCCACACTCCCTCGGGATGTCGCAACCTAAAAAAAAGAGAAATCACTTTTAATGTTAAATAGTTTGTGCAAAGAAAACTTAAAAAAGACCTAAAAAATAGATCATTTCTAAAGATCTAAGGAGGGAGAAAACAGAGAGCAGCAAAGGAGATCATAACAATAAACCTTTTAAAAAAATCAAATAAATAAAAAATGTTATCCTATAGAATCAAAGTTGGAAAGGAAGTAAAGGAGTTCTCTTGAGGAGACAATAACTTGTTCACTTGAAGTTTGGGTTTTTTCTATCCCAGCATAGATAGGGAGGAATAACAACTTCCAGGAGACCCATTATCACTTTGACAGCTAGAACACAGGCAGGAAAAAGAAAAAAGCAAACAGATTTAACTTTTCTGTTTGATCAAAAACAGTTAACACCAGCAACATCAACAGGATCTACTGTATATAGAAAATACACTACAGACGTCTCTGTCTAAACATCAAAGAAAGAACGGCAGACGGTGATTTGTATTATCTGACATTATGACACTTATGCTCTGCAAGTGTCAACATAGAGGCTATCCTGTCACCCAAAACTGTTACTGTAACACCAGTCAGTGAGAAAAAAAAGCAATCATTTTTTAAACATGTTTTATGCTCTCTGGAGGCCAGCGACGCCAGGATGTCGGTATTTGCTCCGTCAAATAAAAGGCAGCAGCGATCAAACGCTTTTTGTCAGCCGTGCTTATACAGCTACTGGGAAAAAGGCTGACGTCTTTTTTTTTTACACCCAGACTTGTTTGAGCTTCCTAATTTTCAAAACCACTTTCATATATGTCAGTACATTTTTTGTAAAGTCGCAAGATAAACATCAAAACGTAAGAGAGATGGATTAGATTTATTTAAGTCTATATATAAGCTCGACGTTTCTCTATGCTGTTGGGTTCGATTTTTATTATTTCCAAACTGCTTTTTAAGGGCTTTTTTCTTTGACTAAGGAGATCCCTATAATCATAGATAATTTGCACGCATAGGTTCAGATGTTAAAAGTACTAGTTCAGCTTTAAATAATTTATTTTGAACCAAAATGACTTCAGTCGATCTATGCAAATCTTCTGACTTTTCACTTTTTTTTCTTGGAGCTTCAGGTTTATACATTTTGCTTTGGGTTTTTTATTTATTTTAGAATGAGTTCTTTGACTTAAAGTTTCAAGTTTAAGTTCACATTAGTGTCACATATTTTTTAATCAAAATTACAGAACGTAGGGTATCGCAAATACTCTTGCCTAAACCCACCTCTGTTATTTATCTATGTGACATGTGCTGCTGACCTCTTAGCCAGGTCACTCTTGAAAAAGAGATTTTGATCTCAATGGGCTTCATTTGGTTAAAAAAAAAAAGACTAAATGTTGCAGTTCCACTAAAGACCACTGGGAGCAGGTTGCAAAAAAGTAATCTACAATGTTAAAATATTGGCTTTATAGCAAAACGAAATGTAATTTTAGACTGGCTTCAATTTTATTTTTCAATGTATATTAATTTCTCTTATGAACAATCAAGGTGCCATCAATAAGAAAATAAATAAATAATTCATGATTCTTTCAGTGCAATTCAAGTGTGTAAATTTTTGATTGGCAGGGGGTTTGTTCAATAGGGGAAACTATTATGTCCAACCCACTGCTTTTTTATATTATAATAATATTTAATTAATGTGCATTTTTTTTAATAACACAAGGTTATCATCACTCCAAACACGTCTAAAGAGACAGACAGCTTTAACACAAGGTGGAAAATTGAAGTACTTCTCCAAAAATGTTTTAAATTCTATAGTATTTTAAACACGTCCTTGAATTCTCATCCTTAACCATTTAAAGCCACTTAAGTGACTGTAAAACAGGTTTTCAAGTGTTCCCTGCTTCATCATAAAATCTCCCACATAACGGATGCCTGTCTTTTTGACACGGCAACTGATGCTACAAAAACCGTCACGCTTTTGATTGAATTTCACTAAGTGGTACCACAGATGTTCCTCTAAGTGAGGCCGGAGCATAAGTATGCATGCAAAGATGCAGCACTGATACAGGCTCTTCCTCTACTCCAGCAATTCCATAGGGTCGAGTATGTGATTGCCAGTAAACTTCTCACTTCCCGCCCCTACGTTCATCATCCATCACAGTTTGTGCCACAACTCCCCGAATCTTATCTGCACGCCAGTCTGCCTGGCTGTGAGAAACAGAATCCATCAGCTTGGGGCAACGGGTGATCCACGGTTCCCTAATCTCCACTGTTCCGACTTCCTTTACAATGGATTAAAGTTCTATTTTACAGAAAACCAGGTCATGAAGCGGATTCTCTTCTGGATACGCCTGCAAAGTGGGACTCGCAGGGGTTCTCTTCAAAACATCAATCTGACATGCAGCTGAACTGCTCTGCGTAGATCTCCCCCTTTAACTGTAAGAATAAAACAATATGTATGCGATCACAGCACTTGAAAATTAATGGAGACCACAAAAAATGGGAGAAATATGATCCTTGAAGGGAACTGATATATGATGCAGAAAATAACAATCATTTTGTTCAAAGAATCACCAAGCAGCTTTCAATTTGGAAGAGGAGGCACTGTATAAAAGAGAATAACCACTGGAGTAAATTGGAAGCGCACACTTTGATATGGTGTGATTTCAGCTTTTCTCTCACCCATTATTTTCTGGCAACAGCAAAGGGCTTTTAATACTACTACCTGAACACTGGAAACAACGCTGGAAAATATATATCTATCACCAGCTCTCTTTGACAACAAAGCGAGCACGGGCCTCTTCATCTAATATTTCCCTCCGTGACGCGTGATCATCGGCTGCAGGGATATTTTTCTGATGAGAGGGCACTTTAAAGAAATATGTTCAGTCGATTGATGTGGCAAAAACACTCACTTAACCGGAGTCCGCACCAAAGAGATTTGGTTGATTTATTTCGCTTAAAGTCAACTTTTTGCCTTCAAACATGTACATTTGCGAGAACTGCTGCTGATTACTTTAAAACAAAGTTAACAAGCGCAAAGCAGAAAAAGGGATGAGAGCGTTTACAAGATAAAGAGACAAAAGGAGCTTCTGCTTCACAGGATTGTCTGCCTGCCAACCCATCAGCTCAGTGAGTGGAGTACGTTACATCAAGCTATGATTTTGAGCATGAGAAAGCTTTTGGATCTCCGGGGAGCAAGTACTCTACTGATGCATCAATGGTATCCAGCATGCCCTAGGATCAAATTAAAACTCTTCACAGAAAGATGGAGGAATCAGAGCAAAGTCCAATCGATTCTAGAGCTAGAACAATAAAGCTTCATTTCCACTGAGCGGTCCTGTCCAGTATTTTGAGCTTTTCCGAAACACACTATTTTTGGGCCCTCGTTGGTTGTAGGTCCATAGAAAACTGGAATAGACAGGTTAAAAGTTAAAGTTCAGCCTTGTTTCAACTGAGCGGTCCAATCCAGTACATTAAGGAGTGGTGCGGTAAGGTCCAGTTAATTCTGGCGAATGTGTCCACCCAGTTAAGCCTCGCTTCCACTGAGCAGCTTGTTTTCATTGCGCATGCGTGGTGTAGACCGCTAGCATTCTGATAGCTCACCCTGTATCACACCGCTACCACGGATGGCAAGAAACGTTTGCAGTTCAACCCACCAGGTCTTGCTGTTGTTTGCAGGTATTTTCAACATAGACTTGTGACCAAAAGAGTACACAAGAAAGCACAAAAACCCAAATGCTTACAAACGTTGGAAACGTTAGCTTAAATGAGCGCTATATTGACGCTTTCTCATGATAAAAATAAAAATATTCCATTCCACTTTTCAATGGTCCTACAATCGAGCAGGGAGGCACTGGGTCTCATTTCTAGAGAAACTGAACTCAGAACCTTCCAGTCTCAGAACGGACACTCTCCCACAAGTCCACTAAACTGATAGAGTAGGGCGATGAAATGCATTGATTTGCTGAAGGTCAGTAGGTCAATAGAAACCGCCAAACTAGCGCTAACATTTCCACACGTTCATTTTATGTCTTACCATCCAGCGCCGACGTCTTTGTCTCACCGCACAAACATGTACCTCTTTTCTCGACTCAAAATTTCAAAGCCACTATTATTCTTCGCTCCCCACAATCTTCTCTCAACCAATAAATGATTTCCATATATGAAGTGCAAAAAGTTAAAGTAAAAATGATCTGCTGGATTACCTCCATATATGTTATTGCTTGCTTCAGTTTTGCTGTAAATCGCACTACTATGACGCAAAAGCTACACAAATCGATCCACACTCTGATGATCCAATTTTGAGTGGAAACTCTCACCTGAATTGCCTGGACCACTCTAAACCGGACCAAATCTTACTGGACCGCTTAATGGGGTGAGGAAATTGCACATTTTTCGCTATCGAGATATCAGCCTGTGCAATATGTATCACAAAAGACAGCGTAGACTATGATAAATGGTTAACTTAAATATAGAATCCAGTAAATCAAATAGAACTTCTGCATTTGACTCATCAGATGCACCATTGACCAACCAGATAAACCTCTTTTATGTTAAATACACATTAGTAGTACTCATATGAAGACGTTGGTCATGCATGTGTCAGTCATTTCAGTTATGTTGACTTTTACTTAAATTAAAATGTTGGAATGATGAGTATTGTTTTTCTTATATTTTTTTTTGCTGATTTGTTAAGTATCTCGCAGTATCATAAATCGTTGCAATAACGATCATTAATTTCGGACTTTTTCCTCAAATTGTGCGGCCCTATCTAGAACCCAAAGTCCATCTCGCCATGCGTTGTATTTTGTTGTTGTTTTTTTCTCTATAAAATCAGCTCTCCGGGATTTGAAAATGACCATTAGTGTTAATCATAAACATAGTGATTATCCACAGGAGTCCTTAAGTATGGATTTCTGCCTCAGTCAATCCAAACCGGAGTATCAAATAAATCTAAATCTCCTCATTGAGACAGCACTTCATGGAGAGAAATAGCTCCATACATTATTACAGCCTGTGCACATGTCAGCGTTTTAAGTGGCTGCGGGATCCTGTCATGCACACAAACACACACCCGTGCAGCCAAGATGGGATGACTTCACGAAATGGGAAGAGGAGAGGCTTAACATCCATTAATGCACAGCAGATGGGGGTTAATCCTCTTCTTGCTCATTGTGATTATTGCTTCTTCCAAGGCTGTGTTCTTACTCTCCTTCCTCTTTCCCGTCCCTCCTGCCCCTAAGCCTCCCGAAATAACTTCTCTGAATGCGGGTCAGGAGTTCCACAGAAATAATCCCTATTTACAAATCCTCAGACAGCAGTCACCTAAATACCCTCACTGTGACAAAAAGTGGAGACAGATCCCCCCCACCATCGCCCCCCCTGCAGAGAGGTGCTGCTTTGAGACAGATGAACACCCCACGAACAGAGGAGGAGGCCTGTCGTCTGCCAGCTGTAAATCATGGCTTTTGAAAGGAGAGAGTCAGCAGCCATGTGAGGATCATGCTTCTGCTATTACCAAGACTTTAGGAAAAGTAGAATCAGAAAAATGACTGCCTTCATATTTGACCCAAACTCAGGGCTTAGTTTTTCACAATGTGTTCAGGTAAAAGTATTTGATAAACACATGATTTCAAAATCTCAACTGTAAATTGAAAGAGAAAAATAATCTCATTAGAAAAATTAATGTTGTGTTTTTATTTTTTTGTTGAACTCTTGGCAGCTCATCCCAGGTACGCTCTGTAACAATAAGAGTTAACAACGCTTAAACAGTGTCAGCACAAACACCAGAGCTCTTTTTATCCAGCAGTGTTGATAATGTTATTCATTATATTGCTGTACACTTGATTGAATTACACGACATGAAGGATGAAGGCGGGATAACAGACGCTTTCATAATCTAAGTAGACAAAGAGAAGCAACAAATATCCCCATTAGAATTTAATTTAGCTCATTATCAAAAAGTGCTCATTTGAATGCTTTGTGTAGAGTTCACCTATCTAAATGTTCAAATAGTTATTAAGTAAGGTGACAAAATTTACATTACAAAAATGGAACAAGTGGCATAAATGTTTGCATTACACTGTTTGGTGTGTGGGTTTCAGGAGTTATCTGGTCTGGATGAGACTTTTTCCCCAAAAGCGATGCTGCTCTGTGAAAGGAAGGCAGTTTGCTATGGTTTCAATTATTTCAGCAAACCACTTTTGTGGAAAAATATATATATATATCAAAAGTAGGGCTGCACAATATGAGTAAAACTTGTGATGTGACCTGAATGAGGGTTTTTGAACCTGCTTTTAGCATACAGTGTTGACACTGGACTGTTCCAACTCAATGCTAGCGCATGTCTTTACAGTTGGAAGAGGCCTGATGTGAAAGGTCAAAACTGTAAAAATCTGGTAAATCTTGCTCAAGGTTTTTTCTTTCACAGCTCTATTCTGGTATATGAAAGACTTGGTGCCATAAATGTTCAACCGGACACAAGCCGCAATTATTAATCTCTCCTTCACTTCTCAAACAGTTTTCTGTGTTTTGAAAAGGACGATACCCATTTGTCACAAACCAAATCTGAGTCCCTGATTGGGCCAAGTTCAGCAGCTTTGACTGTTGACAAGTACTCATTCGCTGTGAGCAAGGTAAGTAGAGCCTGAGAACTGACTTCGATCACTTATGGCTACAATTTATTGCAGTTTGTACTGTCTTTTGCGATATGCGTATCGTTCGGTCTGATATCGCGATGATATCAAAAGGGAAAAAGAGCTGCTCTCCAGCCCCATCCAGCATTCAGCAACAATGCTGCATTCACGGCTGATAAAACTAACAAGACTGTGTACACTTCTGCATTTTCATCAACATTATCAACATTAGAATCTGGCTTCCTAAACAGAACAATGATGACAAAAAAAAAGATTTGTCAGATCATATTTTTCCATTTTATTTCAGTTAATCTTCAAAAAACTTAGAGTTTAAATGACTTTTTGTGTATTTCATTTTTTTTTTTTTTGCTGGTTATAGTGAAATTATTTGATAATTGGGGAAAATCCTATCAACACTGTTACAAAGAAAACTGTTTTTTAGCTTTACAAAAATCAGAATCGACATTGACCAAAGTTGTTTTGGGAAAATGAATTGAAATCACTCTGTGAGCCAACATTAAAATGAGCAAATAATGAAATGAAGTGTGAAATGAAAATTAAAATTTAAAGTGAAATAAAAGGTTTTGGTTGCAATAAATATTTAAAGAAATGTCACAGTGGATGGATTTGTTGTAACTCTGAACTTCATCTCACATAAAACATGAAGAAACGAAAAATCTAATATGATCTAAGTTAGCTATTCACTTCGCAATGCTGGATTTAGATGCCAAACAGAACATTTTAAGAAATAAAACTAACACGTCTCACCATATTGTTGATGCTTTCCAGGGTGTGATTGGCATTGTAGAGCGAGTAGGTCAGCTGGTACACCCCATCATTGGTCTCACTGTTCCCATAGAAACCCACTCCAACAGCAGAACTGTGAAAAAGAAAGTTTCAAACAAACAAATCAGTAAACTATCTTTTTTCGGTTGGGAGTTCTTTGTCCATTTTGAATATTCTTATTTCCAACTACAAATAGTGAGAGGCCAAGAAATAAAGAAAACATACATTTGGATGAGTCATTCTAGTTTTGCAGAGCTGGCATTCAAACTTCACCTGAGGAGACTAAGGTCTTTCGATCTATTGATCAATGCTTCAGCAAATTTTGTGTATTACAAAAAAAAAGAAAAAAAAAAAGAGTTAACAACATGCAGTGCCAAGATGAAGTTTTAACTTTTGATCTAATTCAAGGTCAGGCCCTCAGACTGCCAGACAGCCCCTCTCACCTCTCTGAGCTCCTGGGAGTGTTCCTGAGCCTCGCTGAAATGGCAGATTAGTCCCCTGACCCTGGAAGCCACTGCAGTTCTACATCAAGCGCTGCACAATTTAGAAGCTCCTAAATTTAGTAGCAAAGGCTTACTTAACAGGTTCTTTCTAAATAGCTCAATCAAAGAAATGAGTAAATTCAATTGAAATGCCTCGTGCAATTCCTGATCTTATTTTGTTCTGTTGTATTTTGCAAAATTAAAGAAGATTAGCAGTCATGTATGCACACACCAGCAGTAAGAAAGAATAATTGAGTGGCAGTCCCAATGTGGTACGGCTGGCATGTTTTGATTCTACATTGAAAAAGTCTAACTGCAGTTGAAATAAGATACGTTTTTGGATGGGACTGGAGCTGTGAATTCTTTTGTGCTTTTTTTATATATCTGGGAACACTAAAAAGTACTTCCTGTTCCTTCTGCATTGACTGCCTTCGCTTTAATAATAGCAGAGCTACTAGAAACTTATTATATACCATCCAGTTGAAGCAAAACCAAAATTGCATCAGCGATTCTTAACTAAAATTGGGTTATTACATCAAAAAATTAAAGGAAGTTTAAGGATGTCTGTGCTCAAACAGATCAGTGCCAGCCTTCCCTTCATTAAACCGAGGCCAAATCATCCTGAGCAGTGAATGTAATTGATGTTAGAGTGCCATCGGCAATAATAAAGAGCAGCTAATGAAACAGAAATGAGACAGAGCGTCACAGGTCACTCACGCCATTAAGCAGATTTTTTTTTTTTTGTAGCTGTGGAAAAGCTCTTTGCAGCTGTGAAAGAAATAAACAGGTTAAAGGAAGGAATGAGAGATTACATCGCAGAAAACTCTGGAAATACAAACAACAAAGTTGTCCACTGTTTGGAGAAAGAAAAAAAAAAAAGTAAAACCGAACTGCTGCACTCTTTACTCTCTACATTCAAGCTGCAAATATAATTGATTTGGAGTGTCAGGGTGACTGAAAAGATGCTCAAAGCGTACAACAAACAGACACTTTTTTGGGATATTGGATCAAAGTGAAAAAATGCATCTTTAATGTTAAAATTCAGCGACAAAGCAGAATTTTTGCTTTTTTTTTTCCTGATGCATTTCTGTTGGACCTCAGCGTCTCGTGGTTCTCCTTGGATGTGTGCACAGGGATATGGATTTGTCACATCAGAGTGCGACAGCTTTGACTGAAAAAATAACAGGGTCACTTTCAGCTAAAATGGCCCGTTTCATGTTTTAAGCTTTAACGTGTAAACTCAGTTACCCTATATAAACTTAAAGGTTAAAGTTCCCCTCTAAAAATACCAATACAAAGCATAAAAAAGTGGAATACATTCCTAAAGGAATCAAGAAGCCTAACCTGTAGTAAGTCTACTTGGACTTTACTGTAGTCTAGGTGGAGAAGGTCTTGCAGGATTTTACCAAACATTTCCAGAACCAGCTTAAAGCCTCTGATGCAGCTTCATCCTCAGTACTAAAGTTTTTGTGTTTTCTTTTAAATCTAGACTAGGTACTGTTTTTTAACTACTTTTTTGGCTTTGGGGTCAAACCAAGAGTCTTGTTTGATCTAAGGAAGTGGAAGAATTCAACAAGAGATGTTTTATTCCTCGTCGCAGGGCAGCTTCACCTCTTATGCAGTAATGTGCAGCAGGATCCTGAAGGTAACAAGCTCATCAAGGACACAAGTTCTTTTCTAGGAGTCAAACTTCATACTGAAAAGAAAAAAAATGCAGAGGAAACTTTTCTGTGTTGTGTAAACGGTTCAATTTACCCTATGCGTGCCACAAAGAAGTTCCGGATCTCAATTCTTCTGACCACCGAGTTCTTGTTTTGCTTGCCTGTCAGATGTTCCAAACTTTCTGCAGCTTCAATTTAAACGAAATCATCTTTAAAATTGCAAATTTCCACATAGAATCCTCTGCTCTTTTATCATCGGTGCATGACTACATGAAAGAAAAATATGTTCTGCTAGTAAAATGGAACCTCTCCTCTCATTCCTGCTGCTGCTGGAGTTTGGTCCTCACTCCAGTCTTTGCTAGTCTTTCTGCTCAGTTAATAAAGTACATTGCAGCTTAAAAGCCTGTTTAACTTTCAGGAGATTACTTGTATTCCCCTTTTGCCGTAAGTCCTTCATGTCGCTTCTCCACCTTAGATTGGTGCCAACAGCTCTGGCAGAGGAGTTGCAGTGAACTTTTGTGTGGCTGGAAGCCTGCAGGTACAGCCTCTTTTGTTGGGGTTTCACTGTGAAATTCTTTATTTAAAAAACTGGGATTCGCACCGTCTGCTTTTTGGGATTTCACTTTTCTTGTACACAGGTCTGCACTTTGTAGTTTTGCTTTACCGCAATGCTGTTTAATGGATATTAATATAAAATGAGGCTAACAAAAGACACTAAAAGTTATGAAAAGACAAAGTATTTTCGGTTATTCTGAAAAAGTACCTTTTTTGCGGTTTACATATAGGCAAAAATTAAGGTAAGTCATCACAAGCACTTTACATATTAAGGTCAAGACCTTAATATGTAACAGCATCATGCCCAGTCACTTAACATTACACCAAGCCTCTTGTGCTGCAGCTGCGGTTTGGATGGATAAAGGGAGCTAACAAAGTTAAGGAGCAACACTGGCACAAGTTAAGTGGATCAGCGCACAAATTCAATCAAGGCTTTTCGGGGATTAATTTGTCCTATTTCATTCGAGGACAATTTTTTGTATTAAATCATAAACAAAAGTACAGTCATATTTTACAAAGTTTCCCTGAAAGCCTCACACAAGTTTCTTTTTTATGCTCAGATCATAAACAGGCCGTAAATAAAAAATGAAATTAGAGGTTTTGGAACATTCTGGTTGAGGAGGATATTTAAATTAACTAAGCAGAGCAAATGTTCAGAGAACAGAGCACTCAAATCTTTTAGGGATCACTTAAAAATATAAATATGACAGCTCCACTTGAGTCGCTTTTATTATTAAAACTTGTATATTGTTTTACCTTTTTTCCATCTAATCTCTTCCAGAAAATGAAGCAAATCAAATCTTATGTTGTGTTTGTGACAGGATCGTTTCGGAACTAAAATAGTGATAAGTATTTGGAAAATTTAAACCATTTTTGACATTTATTTCAAGTCAACATCATCTGATATTAAAGTGCTCCAGATTTATCTTTGGCACACAAGTGTGTTTACACTTTCTCCTCTCAAGTCATTACCAGACTTGCTGAGATGTGGACTGGCACCATCAAATGTAATCTGAATGTGTCAGAGTAACTTCCTGGGAAACTTGCAAACACAGCATGTTAGGAATCTGACAAATGCCTCCACACGCTAACAAATGCTGTGACACATAACTGGCTGGAGCAGGTGTTCTGTGGTTTTGACACAGTGACATCGCAAATATCAGTGTCAGTCTGGCAGGAAGCGTCGAGTGCAGTGCCGTGCCATCGCAGTCAGAGCAGGTTTGAGGCTATAGCAACAAAAACTAGCATGCATGTTGTGTTAGTATTAATAGCAGGTGCAGAGAAAAATCCAAGAAGTCTTACAAGTACTTTGAAATTATGTATTCTTTGGTGTGCTTTTAGATTTATTTCTGTACTAAATTTCTTCCCATCCTCAATTATTTCATATTTTTGGTGAACTCATTGTTGTCTGCTGTGCTGCACTTAAAGTCCCACTCCAATCATCTTTGGATCTTTAGTAAAAGCACTCTTACGGTTATGCTGTTTTTAGCCAAATTCAAAACCTCAGAAATTTGCCTTTGAGATGTAGGTAGGACCATTGGTGCAGAGGAACACCACACCCCTTTCCCCATCACCCATAAACTGAGCTCTCCTGCAGCTCACAGCCCCTCACACCTCAAACCTAACATTACTGGTGCAACAAAAACGGTGATATTGGAGCAATCCAGATGTCTAGTTTTGAGCCAGATGCCCGATCAGACGAGGAAAATGAAGATGCAAATTGATCCATTTGTCTGCAAATGAGTGTATCAGAATGAAGCAGGGGACTTCTGGCCAGTCCAGGGTATTTTCTACATCACAATTACAATCTATTTTAAATGGCATGTTTTTGTCTGTTCCTGATTAACACATAATGTAACAAATAAGCACTCAAAAATACAATTTTAAAGGGGCCATCTCATAATTTTCTTAAGCCTTTCAGAGTAAACTATATCTATATATATGATCATATATAATTATTTCTGAATTCTTAGTTATTTTCGTGAATTTTTTCCTACCCGGAAGTAACACGGCTCAATTCCTGAAGCTCGCTTGCCGCTGCGTGTAGCTGCCGCCCACTTCATGATGTCATCCTAGAGTCTTTCTTCAGTCTTTCCCACAAAAATAATCCAAACTTTTTCAAAGATGGATGCACATACCAAATATCTGCCCTTAGCAGCCCTGGCCATCACTACACTGGTTCACAACACAAATACACTCGACGTGCCCGCCAGGAGGGGGTGGGGTCTTAAATGAGCCCCGCATCTAAAGTAAAGAACACCTGTTTGAGCTGGAATTTATTGAAGAGAGGACACAAGTGGAAGATATACAGTATTATTCATCTAAAATTAAAGCATTTTTGCTGATCACCACTAGCTCTGTGGAGAAATGACTGGGGACGGTGCTGTCAGAGCAGACTCTACCTGAAAGGGGCTGTAAGGACCCGCTCGTTTTCGTGGGTATGGGAGGGGCTGCTTTTGAGAGCACAGAGTTTTAAAGGATTATTCAGAAATGCGTGAACGCATCAAAATATCGCTTTGGGGTTCTCTATAGTGCGAATGTAACAGTATGATACACTTAAAAGGGCAAAAAGTTGTTTTTTCGTGGTGTGGGCCCTTTAAGCTCAACTTTATTTATATACGTTATCCGTCATCAGAAACAAGTTAATAACACCAGAAACACAGTTTTCATTGGAGTAAGACTTTCAGATCATATTACAACTGGACCCAGAGCTTGTGGACTTTAAAGGTTGATGTAAATTATGTTTTGCAGCTCATTTTTATTGTAGAGGGGGAACTCAGTTTATTTACTTCAGAGATGTGGCAAAAAATAAAATGAACAGCTGGATATTATGCTAGCAAAAGCAAATGTCAGAGATTTGGTGTTTATCAGTGTCCACTGAGGAGAAGTGACTGAGCCCAAAAACTAAGAGGTAAAAGCTGATCCAACCCATTGACAGTATATTAACTGGACATATCATCCCTTGCCCTCTCATGCTCCAAATAGGAAGAACCTGCTGGTTTCAAGAAGGCCAAAATCCCATAAACTTTCATTGAGAATTAAACAGTTATCTCAGTCATTTCATTTGTCTGAGTAATCATTCTTGTTCTGATATATTTTTTTAACATCTTTTTTTCAAGTCCAAAATTTTTTTAAGATATTTTATTTCTTTATCGCAAGTTATTCAAGTGACATACTGACCAATCAGATGCCTCAAAAGCATGTGGTTCCCACTATCTCAAAAGTTTGACAGATTCTTGACCCTGCTTTCATTGGAAGGGGTGGGGACTTTGAACAAGCTCACTCATGACTGGCAATAGTGGTTCCTCTAAAAACGTGACAGACCGATTCATATCAATCACTGCCGGCAGACTACAAAATGGCCACAGAATATCAGAAAGTGACGGAAAAGGCTCTGATTTTGCGAGGGCCAGAGGTAAGGGTGACTTCTGCACCTTGTTTTGTCCAGTAAAATAATATACGTCAATGATCCAACCCAAAGATAAATCAGACAGGGAACAGCGTGATCTACTGTATGCTAACCAGTGCGGTGAGAAACATTGTACATTTGAAAAACTGAACATCAGCTATTCAAAAGGGTGATACAGCACCGAAGAACCTGCATCTGAAGGACAGTAAACACTCCTTTGAATACAAAAGAATCACATTCAAGAGAAATGGTTTAAAAGAGCCATCTGCAACAAATTGAAAAACTTTCGCCCAAAAAAACAACTCGGTTGTGCAGCAAATCATCTTCTAGATCAAAGACCTAACATTTAATCTGTTAGTCACAGAAAAAAAAAAAAAAAAAACAATGTTCATTTTTTAAAACAAAAGAACATATGGTTTAGAGAAACTAATATTTCAGAACCAATACATACCATACTATGAGGCCTGTGATGATAGCGACCCATGTGATGCAGCAGGTGTTGGGCCTTTTGGTGTCTTCATCCAGGTTCCTACGGCAGCAGCACAGGCACACCAGAAACCCACCCAGAAACAGCAAACTTAAGACAAGCCCAACCGCTCCAAGGCAGGCGAGAAGTATCAAAGACTGGGTAAAAAGAATGGACAGAGAGAAAAACAAAAACATGAAAGTTCTGATGGAGATGTTTTCTCATCCTGCGAAGCAAGTTGAAGGTTTGTCAGAAAATTTGAGTGGAGAGGAAGTGGGCTCCCAGCCGTCACCATGCATCTCCTATCAGACAACGCAAGCTTTCAGAGATGCTTGTGTAATGTTTAAAAAGTCATGTCCTAAAGATCGAGATCATAGCTGCTAACTGTTGCCTAGAGCTGAAACAAACAGAGAATATGCATGTTTGTGGTTTAAGGGCAAAAAGAGGCAAACAAAAATCTTTTAAGGCTTTAAGTCATTTGACTTGAAGCCTTTCATGAAGTCTTGAGCGTGTGAAACTTCTGAAGCAGCTGGAAAAAAGAAAAAGAAGTGCAAAATACACATTTTTGGACGATAAACACTGAAATCAGCTAAATCCAAACAATCAATCTATAATATTTTTGAATTGTGCTGAAACATCTTCATTGAAGTAACACCTTATCTTTATGTGCAGATCGTCTACATTGCAACTTTTAAAGTCCTCGGGCTCAGAGGGTCAGTGTCTGATCAGCAGAGCCATTTCAAAACCTCATCTGTGATCTAATATTCCGTTTGAGCTCCGTTGCTTGAGATCCTCCTTTAAAGTCACGTCCAGTTCTGAACCAAAGCTGTGAAAATTACCCAAACTGAATTTGAAATAGCAAACACATCCGTGACCTGTTAACACACAAACACGCGCCAACCTGAACGTGCAATGACGATCAAACCCCTAATCCCATGATTCACTGTTTACGTGGAGCCTGGAGTTGTAGTCTGGTTCAAGGGCTTCCACGGAAACAATGCCGCTCCATTTGTTCAAGCTGACCTTCAATTAATCCTTCAGCAATTAGACATGAAAGGATTTGATGTTTCATTGAAGGTAATGACACAACAAGGAAAGAGAAAACAAGTGCGGATGTATAGATCTTTTATCGTCCAAAAAATTGGCTTAGTTGTCCCTGATAAATTCCATTTGGAAGTTAAAGGCACACATTAAGGACTGCATCTGCAATCATTACTTCTCCTTGAAGGATCACCAAGTCAAATAAAGAGCAAGTTATTTTCAGGTCTGAGACGTCAGTCCTGCAATGTATCTATCGGTTTTTGTGTGTAGAGTTCCTACGCCAGTGCTGAAATTCAATAATGGACCTTGGTAAGAGAAGAAAGGAGTACATTGAGAGGCTTAAAATAAAAGGATCCTACGACTGTGTATATTAATGAAAGAGGCAGGAGTCAAAAGACCACCAAGAGCCATGTGCATCCATACAGAACTTCTTCAGTCTTGTCGATAAGTTCTGGGGAGTTCATGTGACTGTCCTTGGTTATTTGTAGAGAGTAAATAGTGCAAGAAAGCCTTTCAAGTGCATTGCGTTATGTATGTTGATCATAGGGGGGCGGGCTTTGGGGCTCAGTGACATGCTATGAACCTTCCTCACATTTATGTAAGCTGACGTCATGCCCTTTTAAAACACATAAAGAGAAATTATTTTGTAAGTAAGTGGGGGGGATGTTAAATAAATATGTCAGGGCTAAGATAGCAGATGGGAAACTATAGCAACCAGGATGCATGAGCTCCCAGCCTCGACTTCCATCATCCTGAATATTTAACTTTTCTGTGACCTGCAGTCATCTCCAAATGATGATATCTACATGGTGGTGGAATCTGGGGAAACGATGAAGCTTTTAGTCGTTTTTCTGTATTAAAACCATAAAAGGAAGCTCAGGAATGGAAAAAAAAACACTATTTGCAGAAAAAACACCAAAGGGTTGTTTTATTTTGAAAGGGATGGCCATTTATGCTTAGAGGAATCTAAAATAATAATTCTGGGAGTTATTTTGATTTGAAATTTATCAAAGATCTACAATTGCATTTGGGGACTGAAAAAAATAATCAAAATTACTACTGGCTTATCCAACTTCAACCATCCATCATCATACTTACGTTTAAACTGTAGCTAAAAGACTAATATTATTAACTAAAGCACTTCAAAAGGATGTTTTTAATCAACTGGATGCTTCATGGTGGGATTACTACAAGTCACGTGTTAAATATCATGCGAGTTTTACTTCCTGTTGTTAGAACCAAACGTTTAAAACAAATTAAATAAGGAAAATGTATTTAAAATTTTTTAAAAATGATGAAACTCTTCCCTCTGCTGTTTGTCCTTCAACTTCACTAATTGTATTGAAACGCGCGCTGCATGTTCAGTGACGTACCCGCGCCTCTCTGGAAAAGAATGCGCCTTTCTGTTTCTGAAGAGCTGCCGTCTTTACCAACCTGCTGGTAGCTGCCATCCTCCGGTTTGAAAGTGCTGTCGACCGACAGGAGGGAGAAATTGAAGTGTGGGAAATTGTGCAGCCAGTAGGTCCACCACGGAGCCACATAATCAAGCCTGGCAGTGGCCATGACTGCTGTAAGAGTAGATCCAACAAAGCGTTAAAAAGAACTTTGAGACACTAAAATATCCCCCGGTTTAAAGAAGAAATGAAAACAAAAAGGATAAGTAACAAAAAATAATAATATAATATGAATAATAGTTTCTGTTAAGTTTCTCAAAGAGTTTCAAGGCGCCTGCGCTCCGGTGTCCATGTTTGTGCTCTGCATGCGCGTTGGCGCAGCGTTATTATCCAAAAAACCGGACAGGACGGACGCGCTAACGGCGCACTCTGGATCCGGACATCGATCTGAGGAGGAGGCAGGAGGCGGGACAACAACTTTACTCATGAGCAAGGCTGAAGGGCCCGTCCTTAAAAGCCATGGAAAGACGCGCGAGCATGTGACACTCCATGCGTAAAAGCAAAAAATATTTAAAATGTATAAATGCAGCCTGCAATAAACACTTTAAAATATCACTTTAGAAAAGTATAAATATTTTAGAATCTTACTTGCATATTTTTAACCCACAAATACTACGATAACAAAATGATTTTAATAAAAAATTCACTTTAAATAATTATTAGTTCAATCATCTTGACATTTTAGAAGCTGGTGAAACATCTGAGCTTTTACTGCACTATTTATGACTTCTGCTGTAAATGTCTGACCTCTTGTGGACAATGAGACTCACTGAGGGGGGCGGTAATGAGCATGTTAATCATCCTCTGTGGCCACTGTTGGCCTCTGCTTCCAGACCTGGAAGGAAGCTGCAGCACCAACTGTGATTGAAGATGCTTTGATTGAGCTCGACAATAATCACAAGTGGCCCCGTGACTTCATTCAGCGTGACTCATTTCACTGCTGATCACAGAGAAATGCTTCAGTGGGGAGGAGGAGGTTTTGTTCTTGAAAGAAAAGGAGAAGAAATGACAGCATGCTGGCATCAGAATGGAGTCAGTCTCCGGTGAAAACGTTGATATGATTTCAGAAAAACAGGGATTATGCTTAAAATAGGGACTGATGTTAGATATGTGTAAATAAACCGTTGGGGATGATTGAAATGTGTTTTGGTGGTTGAAAAGAAAAATTAATGTATAAATGTCAACTTGTTTTGATATTTCACAGCTCCTTTTTAATTATCTGGATGATTTAATGCAAAAATTATGCCTCAAGTACCTTGGAAAATGTTCAGAGGCTGAGTATTTTAAGTAAGCAACACTTAAAATTCACCATATGAATAAGTGTGAGCGTTTTTTTTTTACTTTCTTTTATTTTTTATTTTTTTTTTTTTTTCGAATTGAATTCTCTGAAAGTCTCCAGCTGCTTTCCCTTTCACTCCCAGATTCACTCAAAAGGGACGTACAAGGAAAAAAAATGAACTTTTCAAAGAAAAAACTGCATAAATAAAGCAGGATAGAAGCTCCACGTTCCTGCATTTACTTATCATCTGCACACATACCACACAGATGCCAGTCGGAATAAATTCCTGTCTATTAAATCCCAAAGTTAGTTAGCACTTCATTTAAAATGTTCTATTTAAAGTTTGGTCTAATTGAAACAAGCCAACCTAAAGATACTTCAACTTTGTTTTTTACTTCACTGTTTAGTTTTAGAACTTTTTATGAGTCAACCAGAAACAAAGTTTGATACCCAGCACAAGACTGTTGACTGTGGTGGTTTCACAATTTAAAAAGTGTTAAAAAAAATGTACAAAACAGGTTCTTACTGATCGGTGAATTTTGTAAATAAACTTTGAAAGAAGCAACTGCAAAACTTTTAGAAAAATATAAAACTACTAAGTGCAAAAAGAAACATTTCTCGGCTCAAAATGAATACAGTTGTAGTTAAGATGCATTCCAAGATTTAATTTGGATGTTTTTAAATAGTTAAAAATACAATCAGAAAATAAAAGACAAAGATGTCTTTTTCAAATGACGTTTTAAAAATAAAATGTCACCCTTTACACCTTTTTATCAAAATAAAGTCAATATTTCAAAATTGGATCTTCTGTTCACCAAAGGATTCATAAAAGCTGGTTATTTGTTAAACAAGGAGTCTGGAACCTTTAACGCTATTAGAACCATTTAGTTCAGTTTCCTATGGACCAAAACCCGGGAAGAGACGCAAAGTTCCACCGCAAAGTTAGAAAGAAAAAAAAATGGTTTTATTATATGTTTTTGTGGCCATTAAGCCACTCAATTATAACTTTTACAGGTTCTTTACAAGTCAGTTTTAATATGTATCCAGTATTAATTTTTTGACAACAGCATATGGAAGACCCTTTCAAAATAAAACACATCCGGTGTTTAATAAGTTCCTCCAATAATAATAATCCAGTAATATTTAATAAGAGCGCCATTGTTTATGTTCTTTGATTTACTGTAACTTTTCAACCTTTAACACAATCAATGTAATTCCAGCAGATTCTGAAGGAGAAAAAGCGGCGTGAGATTTTGTGTTTAAGCGTCACCGGTGACGCCTCGGGTGTTAATGGGTTAAAAATAAAGCATTGACATTAGGACTTTAGTGTTTTTCCTTCAACTATGCAATATCAACATGACAACAATACAAACCAGTTGTTTATTTTCTTATTTTTTTACATGTGAACCCAACGCGTTAATGTCATTTTAATATAATAATTAATAAGTGTTAATGTAAATGTCAGTTTCAGTACAAAAAACTATGCAAAAGAGCCATTAATCTAGGTTGTATGTCTATACAAACAATGCAAAATAAAATGACATCAATTGCCAGGAAACAAACAAACATAGACATACGATAAGTAGATAGAAGTTGAATAAAAAACTGGAGATTTGATATATGATTGTAATCATAAACTACTTTGACAGTAAACCTTTCACCATAATTTTGCTCAGTTATCTGACTTGTTAATCTAAACACAAAAAAAACTTAAATAACGAAAGCAAATTAGCCAAAACTACAAGACCCATTGTTTGTTTAAATTGTTCATATTTTTAGAACAAATTTTAAATGAGATTTTTAAGTCAAAGAGCTGGAGCCTCAGGTTGCAGATCCCTGAGTTAAACTGATGAATATGGAATTTAGTTTTAGTAAGATCTGATGAAGCCAACAGCTTCGCTCCCATTGAGATGAAAGTATGTTTTTTAATTTTTTTATTGGTTTTTGAGTTGTTGCCATTTTATGCCTTTTTCATCCAACATCCAAATCAATACCATAGGTGACAGCTCATCACTTTTTATCGGGGCTCAAACTCTCCTCACCCACCGTCTCCTGACTGAAAAAAAGAAAAAAAAAAGTAACTGGACAAGGATCCTTTGCACAGCTTAGCTCTAATAATAGCATATTAAATGTCTTGTTTTAATGAACTGCGCTTTATAGACTTTGAGCCTTTCATCAGCATCTCAAGGGGCATCAATTTGGGTCACGATGTTACAGGAGATACATATCAAAGAGACCTTTGAAGTCAAGTTACTTCACTGTTTATGTGAAAAAAATGGGGGAAATAAAGTTGTTTGGTGGATGACAAGTCACAAGGTCTTTAATAATGTAATGCAGCTAGATTTTGAATTGTGGACCAAACAAAGTGGTGCTCAGCTTCTGAAACTTAATACTCTGTTTGATGATTTAGGCTCAGTTTATTTTTAAATACACAGCTTTAAAATTATAAAAAATATTTTAGCTAAGGAATAAAATAGGCCATTTACCTGCAGTTTTATGGTTCTTCCTCATGTTTTTGAGAAGGCCAGAGTTTACTTCCTGATGGACTGTTTCCATGACAATGACAGAGATGATTGGTTCATTTAAACGTGTTTTTGAAGATGCTTTTCCCCCTATCTCCAATTTCCTATAGGGCTGGGATTCTGCCGTGCCATAACAGTTACGGCTCAGTGAAATGTGGAAATGTTTTGTATTGGACTTCACCTTCATGTGGTTATTGCTTTTTTTGGATTTGCAACTCGAATCCTCTTGCTCTATTTTCAGTGATTTATACCAGAATGAAGATTTATGCCTGTGAGCGCAATGTGCCAGCATTATCCAATCAAACTGGGCTGCTTAGTGGCTCCTGAGATTGCATTAAAGTGTAATATCAGTGCAGCAATCCTTGGGTTATTGCCACTTTCAAATAGCCATAGTCCCTCTGATTCTATAGCTACATATTACGATTTTGTCTATTGAGATAATGTTTAAAGGGAGACTGCTGGAGTAAATGAATGAGTATTTCTCAGTCTTGTTTAATTTATTTTTTTTTTATCAATGAGTGGACTAAAAAAAAGGGGGAGAAATGCTCCCACATACAGGTGATTTCAAATAATAAAAAAGAGTATGTCTGTGAAATAAATTAGGTGGAACTGTACCTTCTGAACTTATTTTCTAGAGTGTCCTTGTTGAAAAGAAAGAACATTTTTCTATTACTGAGTCGCCTTTCTTTAGACTTTATAAACATGTTTCATTAGCCTTGTGACTTTTAAAAATCTTGCTATTACGACTGTTCTCTGAAAGCAAGTCTAAAAAGCTCACTTTTATTTTGAAGTTCCACTCAAAAAGCAATTATTAAAAATGTGCAAAATGTATTTGTAATTTCATCATTGATTATGCTAATTTTTTCTTCTTTCAGAAGCAGCCGGCCTCATGCGCAACACCAGATTTTCAGTCATAATTATACTATTATTTTTATACAGCTGCCCGGTACTGTGGAGGTTATTTCATGCAGTAATGATTTTCACGAGGAGAAAAACCTGAACTGACATGAGCACATTTTCTTTTTTTCTCCATCCCCACAGGGAAATGGCTTTCTTAGCCTGCGATTTATCCAATTACGGATTTACAGCAGTGCAAAGTCGACCATATGATACAGCCAAAGTCTATCTTTCAGCCTTCGGAGCAAATCCAATCATTCCAAATGGTTGCTGATGGTAATAATTGCAACAGCATTGTATTGATCTACTAAGCCCATGGTGTGGAAATAAACAAAGCACACTAAAGGGGACTGTGCTCCTTGCATGAAACATTTTTTGATTTGTTTATCTGGCTTGTGTGGAGATGTATTGGCGAGACATTCAAATGTAACTTTTTTTTTTTTTTTTTTACTTTTTGCAGAGAGTTAAAACAACATTTTTTAAGTCTCTTTTTTCTCTGTGCATAAGTGAAGGCTTATTACAGTAAGAGTGACCAGATGCTAACAGATAAGTAAAATTGAACATGAAATTAATTTTTTTTCTTCATAACATTCAAATCAATTGACATTTAACTAAATACAAAATTTAAAAAAGTGAGAACTTTCATAAAAATTGATATTTTATGAAGGGGAAAACACATATTTATAAAAAACTCTATAATATTGAAACAGAGTTTGGCTTTTAATCATCTATTTTTGCAGATTTATAAATCATGATTGGATCTACCTGACCCTAAAATACCCAAACATAAAAAAACAACTATGTAAAGCAAGAATTTGATTTTTTCAAATTCATTTTATCTACTAATATTTGTCTTGCAGCCTATGTGATGTTTGTCTCTATCAATCAAACATCAGAGTTCTGGTCTGCTGCTTTTTCATTGCCTGTTTGCAGCAAACACTCTGGAACTGTGGTTGCTGCAAATGGAGCTTTGAATTACTGTTTCAGGCTCAGCTGTCTGTGACTGTACAGAAATATGTGTGTTTGCTCTCCCCTGTTGCACCAAGGTTATATAGAGATGCAGACACTGTTACCCAGCACTCTTTTGACCCGAGCTGGACCGGACCTGAGCATATCTGAACATTTAAAGCATGAATATGTGAATTAACTGACTTTGTTTCAAGTTTATGATTTTGCAAACTATTTCATGTCTGAGCTCTAGATATTTATGGGGTTTTTGTGAATGCAAAGGGATTTTCATCCAATGCATAAGCTTATGATAGTCTTTGTGATGCTACATATCCATGTATATGTTTTTAAAATTCACTTTAATTTGCATTTTATGAAAATATAGACAAACAAAACCAACAAGTCCCACTCCAACTATGTTTTCTGTTGTAAACTCCTTCCCTGTGTATTTTAATTATGATTGTGTAGTTTAAGTCATGCTTTCTGCAGCCCAGTAGGCTGCCTCTGGGTTGTGGACAGGACTGTTGACACAGAGATTAACGACGGCTAATTTCCCATCAAGCCTTTTATAGCACCTCACAAGGCCAAGCCAATTCCATGCTCACACCGAATGCGATTCGTACGACAAATTTGCATGGCCCGCCCCTCTTTTGCCACCTGACAAATTACCTGCTTGCTGCTTTTCATAAAAAGTGTTAAATAGTTTTAACAAAAACATCGGTAATCAAGTCTACATGTCAAGTATTTGAGATTTTTCAAATATTTTCCTTCATCAGTGGCTTCTATCTCACTTTGGGGACTGTGTCTGGAGGACAGCTGCTTCTGCTGTGTTTCTGTGACTGAGTTTTAAAGGCTGTCTCGCTGTAAGATAAAAAAAAATACACTTCTCACAAAAATTAAAGGAGCACTTTAAAGAAACACATTAGATCCATCAGATCTCAAAATGAAGTTGGATATCTATACAAATAACGACAGGACAGTGTCTTAGGAACAAAAGGATGCCAAGTGTTTTAATGGAAATAAAAGTTTTCAGCCTACAGAGGACTCAATTGTGTAGACACAATAAAATCAGAGTGAAATGAAGATGTGGCAGGCTAGTCCATTTTCTCCAAAACTTAATCTCTGCAACTCAGGGTGAACCTGCTCTGGTCTCTGAAAAGAACAGGGCGTCAGTGGTGGACTTGCCAATTCTGGTGTTCTCTGGTGCTGGGCAGTGAGCACAGGGCCCACTACAGGTCGTGGGGCCCTCAGGCCACCTTCATGAAGTCTGTTCCTGATTGTTTGGGTAGAGACATTCACACCAGTGGCCCTCTGGAGGTCATTCTGTAGGGCACGAGCAGTGCTCAGCCTGTTCCTCCTTGCACAAAGGAGCAGGTATGGGTCCTGCTGAGGGGTTAAGGACCTTCTACAGCCCTGTCCAGCTCTCCCAGAATAACCACCAGTCTCCTGAAATCTCCTCCATGTTCTGGAGATTGTGCTGGGAGACACATGAAACCTTCTTGCTGCAGCACGTGTGGATGTGCCATCCTGGAGAAGTTGGACAACCTGTGCAACTCCTGTAGGGTTAAGGAATCTCCTCATACTGCCAGTAGAGAGAATTACACAAACCAAAATCAGCACGAGTGGAAAACCAGCCAAAAAAGATCAAGAGGGAGAAATTTGGAATGACCTCCACATGTAACAGCAGTCCTGTTTTGAGAGTTTTCTAATCATTGCCACTGAAGTGCACCTGTTGTTAATTCCATGAACACCAATACAGCTGAAATTAATTAACGAGCTGATTAACCAACAAGAAAATCATCAGACAGGTTTCATTCAATTCATGTCAGGCCCAATAAAAAAGTGTTCCTTTAATATTTGTGAGCAGTATATATAGGGGGGCACTTATAATATTGTCTCAATGAAAATAAGAAGAATGTCACAAAGTTCAAGAGGCCTGAGCTGGTTGCCCCCACACCCCGCAGTGGCTGTCTGTCTGCCGGCATACCGGGCGAGCGAGCTCCACTGGACTACAGGAAGCTGGGTGACTATAGAGTGTATCCCGACTTCATCCAACCGGGCTCTGTCAACCCCCCGGCTCCAGCAGATTGAATAAATAGTTGGAAACTTAGGACAAAAACGTTTGCATTGGATTAGTATTCTAGCGGCTGATCGGGTCACTGGAAACATCACGTGCCAAAGTTGAGTTCCTGATTTTCAGATGCGACATGGCGACCTGCCAAACTTCAGATATTTAAATTTAGGCCACGCTGCTCAAATCACACTGCTGCCAGTCCTCCATACCACACTCATCGCTCAGTTTGCGTTGCAGGACATGATTTCCGTGTTGTAGCCATTTATATTAAAACTTTATAATGTTGATAAATGTTTTTACCATTCAGGATTAGCTTGAAATGTGTTAAAAGAGGGTAAATGCTTAATTGATTTTAAAAAGGATATTGACAAAAGAGTTCAGATTTGAAAAACTGTTAACCCTCTCAGGGCCAAATTAAGTTTTAGACACAGAAAAATTTTAAGGGAAATTTACAAATGGGATAGTATTGGGTAGTTAGTCACTGTTGCAAATCTGCGACGTTTACCTCAGAACCACAGCTCCAGACCAATGTTTATGTATACCTGCAGTTAACTTCAACCTTGCCACCAGGTCCCCCTCAATAAAATGGTGAGCAATATCTGAGATATCCAGCTGTACAGGTTTGAGCCAGATGGCAGCTCAGACGAGGAAAATGAAGACGGTAATGGATCTATTTGCCTGCAAGTTGATATATTCGAATTGGAGCGAAGCGGGGAGACTTTGGCCATGGTAATTGCTGCGCTACAAACCTGAGCTTTTTCAAACTACGGGTTTTATCTGCTCCCGATTCATCACTTTTTGAATAAAGAAATACTCAGAAACACAATTCAAATCTTAAACTCCTAATTTATAATAAAAATGCAACAAGAAGATGCTAAAATCACCAAAACATGATTTTCATTGGAGCGGGTCTTTAAGCAAGCCATAAATCTGTCCCTGTCCTCGTGGAGAAGCAGTTACAATCAAACAAATATGAAGCAAAGCATGCTGAACCGCTTTACAGTGACCTCATCTCTCCACCACTCATATATCTTTGTCTAACATGTTTCTTAAGCCTCTTTTTGCCTAAGAAGTACATGATTCAATGCAACTTTTCAGCATCCACTTCTGAATAAACAAATGCGTTTGCGCTCGAGCTTAAGTGCTAAACCAGACAAGGGTATAAATGAGAACATCTGAGCAGAACGCGGGCATGCATTCCAAGCAGCTAACAACCGTTGGGAGTAATGGCCGCCACTAAGGACAAGGTCTCCGACTCATCCTCAAATGAAGTGCCTTCCTCCGAATGACTGATGAGGACAAATGAAAGGAAGGTTCGTGTTATATGTGACAAACAATAATGGCAACCCGGTGAAGAGAATGCCAGCAAGGACGCCAAACGAGGGGAGGGTTCGATAAGAAATGTCTGTGCATCAAAAATTTACCAAAGTGCACGCTTTAAAAAGCTGATAAGCAGCAATTAGTTTTATCTCACTATTTTAAGTGGTTTTCTCTTTATTTAAAACACACTGTATTATATTATTGGAACTGCATATTATTCAAATCAATGGAGTGTAACTTCATTTTGTAATTAAACAGATAGGGCTCCTGTTCATATTAATGTTCAATTGTTGTGGAAGGAATAAATGAAGCTGCAGTTAAGTGAACATATAAAAAGAAGTCTATTTTAGCTGAATGTGATAAGGAAAGTGCATTTGGTGAGCGATGAATTTTATAATCTCCCTGCATATCGTTCCTACAGAAAGTCATAAAGTGGTTGTATTTTACACTTTCTTTTCGGTTCTCAACAAGAGGTTGTAGCCCACTTTTTATTTGGCCGTGGAGGAGCTGGGAAGCAGAAGAAGAAGAGATTGATTTAGTGTGCTTCAGCTGCACAGCCTGCTTTTGTGTCTGGAGTTGCAATTTAGATTTAGAAGACAGAGAGGTGCAATCAGGAAGAGGTGGTAATCAATTTTTCGTGTTTATCTGCGCTTGTGTGTTGGTGTGTATTTGTGCAGCTGCAGAGAGGATATCCACGGCCACTGGCAAATGAGTGGAGCACGTAATGATAACTATTCTGCTTCTCCCTCTGATCCACAGATACTAGCCTCGCTTTTAATCTTTCTCACTTTCTTTTATTACATGCCGTAGATTTTTGTTTCATCTTTCTTCTTACACCTGATATCACCCTCATCATTAATTTACCACGGTTATAGGTTTCTACCCATGGGCGAACCAATTCAAAGATGGTTCCCACTTGATAGGAGTGCAGTTTATAAGACGAGGTGTAAAAGAAAAAGGAGGGAGAAGGAAAAAAAAAGAGGCAATTTGGGGATTTTCAACAAAGGTGACCAAATGTGAACTCTTGATGTTCCCTGATAGATTGCCTTTGTGGCTCTACAAATACGGGGTTTGTGCTTTTTATTTATACAGCACAGACAAAGGCTTTCACAGAGTCCTTTATTAGAGCTGGAGGACAGTCGAGCCTGTTGGGTCATCATTAGTTTTGAGCAGCAGAACAGTGTTTTTGGCAGGTGCTGTTAGTACAGAGCATGTTTTCAGTGAATGACACAGGGGAGATGGATGAGCATACACTAAAGAGTTAGTTTTCACCTTGAGCACAGCATCACTCTTCTTGACTAATTCAGCCTGAACAAGAGGTTAAGGCATCGGAGCCTGACAAAGAGGAACATGGTACGTCTGGCATGAAGCTAAAAGATCAATCACTAAATTACCCCACATTGTGCAGCTCACAGAGATGTACATCTATGGTTTGATGCTGCACAAAAAAAAAAAAATTTTTTCCTCAAAATTAGACGTTAAAAAAATATCTCCAAAAGGACTCATCATCTTTCTTGGAAACAACTAGGGAAGATACTGGAGAGGTAATGATTTGATTCCTCTTTGAAATCTAAATAAATTGAGTCGTAATGACTTCAAACTCTGGGTAAACATGCCTGGTGCAAGTTCCTCGAAAAATGTCCTGTGGGGGGAGGCAGCTAAAACATGGGGTCCACAGTGGGTGAAAAGAGAGGTGGCGCCATCAGCCTCAAGTCGGCAGCAAATGAATGCAGCTTCCCGGCAGATGAGCTGAGCAGCGAGGAGAAACACGCGTCTTCCACCCCAACAGCTGTACGTAAAACGGTGGAGCGAGCACACGGCGGGAGAACGAATGTCTCTCATTAAAGCTCCCACTGCAAATTGACAATAACTATAAATTTCTGTCAAATTCATCATGATTTCCATTCTACCGCTGATGCCCGGCATCGTGAGATGAGCGGAGCTTAATGCAGAAATAAACCCTCACAGGCAGTGAATAACAATCATGTGAAGTCTCTCTCCTGTCTGGCACTGGGCAGCTGCTCGGCGCTCACAGGGACTGAACGGCGGCGCAGCGACACACAAAGCACATAATCTGGACAGTGGATGGAAATAGGCGGGGTGCCGGCAGATTGCGGCAAGAAATGATAGAGAGAGTTTATTGCACACGGACGAGATTGGATGGACTGATTTTCATTTAATGACTAGCTGTGTGATGTGGATTCATGCAGCCCCATCTAAAAACATTGGCCTCCACACACTCCAGGAAGAAAGGGGTTAGAGGCTGGAGGACTTTAGCGTGGAGGGTCTAAGGCTAACAATGTCTCTCAGTCCGGGGGCATTACGAATGAATCGACTTAGAACTGCCTGTCCTAGCCAGTGTTCAGTTTACAGTCTGATTCCAAAGAGAAGAGGAGTCACAACTACAATTCCTGCCAAAGAGTTGGCTGCAAAATTTGCTGACAAGTCAGTGACTCAAGTTAACAGGCTTTGAATGAAATGTTTATTCTGACTCAAATGTAAACATTTGGCAAATCGGGCTTAGGGGAGCCTCAATTAGAGTTGTTTCATTCTGCTTAAGACCCACTCCAATGCAAATTGAGTTTTTGGTGTGTGTAACATGTTCTTGTTGCAGTTTTCTTATGATAGAGGAAGCAAGTAAAACTTGAAAATTGTCTCTGAGCATCTCTTTATTCATTTTTTTGTGAATCAGGAGCAAACTAAAAAACACCAATGGAAAAGCTTAGCAGTGACATAGAATGCTACAATCAACAGGCTCCATTCCAATGCACTTGTGGACAAATAGATCCATGTACGTCTTTGTTTCCAAGTTCACATGTGGCTCAAAACTCCAATATTTTTGTTGCACCGTTTGTGTTAATTTGGGGTTGTGAGGAGCTGTAAGCTAGCAAGAAAGTGTATAAACAGATAGATGATGGGAAATGGAGGTGGGCTTACTCTGTCCTAACAGTCCGATCCATAACTAAGAGCCGAATTTGAAAGAATCGTTACCGCTCTGCAGAAACTGTCCTAGAAAATGAAATGGTTTTTTTTTTTTCAATGTGGCTAAATGGAGCAGGACTACTGTAAACATGTTTGCAATGGATCAGAGTGGAACTTTAAAGTCCACTACTGTTCCCAAAGACTACCAAAAAAATCCGACCAACGTTGCCATGATGCTATCCACAGGTTCCATATTTTGAGGCCTAGTTAAAGAGTGTGTGCACACATTTTCTTACATCTGACATAACTTGATCTATCAAAAAAATACAGAATAAAAGAAAAGTTTAATATTTAACTCTAAGGTGGATTCAAAAATTTTCCCCACCCCTACTATGAAGGGATGTTTGAAAGCAAAAGGCTGTCGGAAACAGTTTTTTTGGGGGGCTTTGAGTTTTGTATCCCTCCGTCAGTAAGGCGACCTGCGTTGTGCTGTGCTGGAGAGCAGAAGCACTGCTCTTCACATGCACCCTGAAGAACAGAAGTTTATATTTAAATGTAAGTAATTACTTTTTCTTTTAGCATGACTTTTATAAAGTTATAAAACTGATGATTCTATGTATAGTATTTCAGTTGCTGTGTTGTTGTTATGTATTTAGCAGCTTTGCGCTAACATAGCTAAGCTGCAACTATTGATGACATCATCGAGTAACGGCTGACTTACACAGTATTTTTCCACAACTCTCAGTTTGGTGGGCTAAATGTTAGGGTAGAGAGAAGCTGAAGGGTAGAAATTCAGCCTAAGATTCAAAAACAATTAACTCCCAATAAGAGTAAATTCAGAAGTTCTTAAAGAAAACTTTTTATGTATGTTTGACATCTATGCATTCAAACAGTGCATTTAAAGCGGATAAGATATTGAGAAACAATAACTTACAGTCAGTTAATGAAGCGTGCGTAAGCTAAAAATCTAAATTTATTGATGTGGTAATATTTGTTTTCATTTTTCTTTGTGCTAATTATAGTCAGTTTTTTTTATGTTTTTGATGAGCCTCCAAATGCATATAAATTGATTTTTTTGGTTAATTTTGGAACACACATCATTAAATGGTAATAAGATGTAGAATCATTGCCAAATAAGAACTTTGTTAAATATCCAACAGTAAATTACCGTAGAGGTTCACGGTAGCAAAGATAACCCTAGTTAATCCACACCCAGTCAGAATTACTATTGATCAGATTAGGCTTTATATTTTATTTGACTTTCTGTTAAAACAAGGGTTTCCTGCACAGTTGAAGAACTATAATAACACTCTCTTTAAAAAAAAAAAAAAAAGAATTGTAGAATTGTCAAATTGAGCATCCAGAGGCTTTCTAAACTGTGAACAACCCACACAATTTCAACTGCTCATGTGAACAGACAAGTGCAAAGTGTAGGTGCAGCAACAGAATCAATACAGATCTGCAGTCAGTACATTACAACAGTAAATCACAGGGTGAAATACGTGTCCAAAGTTATGCAAGTAAGACGAATCAGTGAAGAAATATGAAACATTGATTAGATGGAGTGTGTCTCCATTTCTTTTTTCAAACATTAGTGATGATAACTAAACAAATTAGAATAAAGTAAAAATTTTAATGAGAAAAAACTTGTTTAAATCATCAACACCACCCTTACAATGAAAGGCTTTCAGAACCACCAACTCAAAGAGTTTAGTTTTTTTAATTAATAAAAAACTATTTATGAGGAATTTCATTAATTAAATCATCAACCTTGGAAATATGTTTTTATTCCAAGTAGAAAACAGGATAGTTAAAGGTCTGAGAGCCCACGTGTGATTTTTGTTTCCTCATTTATTTATTAGATTTGGCCCTTGCAAAGAAACCCGTTTATCAATTACTCATTAATTTCAGAAAAAAAGTCTTTAAAAACAAAACTTACTGCGATTTTTAATAATGGGAGAGCTTTATAGCCATTTGTTGCGTCTTTTGCAAATATGAGTCAATAACAAAATTTGAATCATTTTGATGTCTAAAATCTCTGATTTTTGGTTAAAAGAACTTTTTAATTCACTTTAAAAACTCAATGGTTGTTTTTCAGCTGTTAGCACACAAGAAATACAAAAGAAAATTACATTTATTAACTTTAATTAACTAAATACATTTGAATTGGTGTGTTCCTGCAAACCCTAACTCAGTCATAGCTAAGATCTTAATAACGTATTAACATAATGCTGTATTAACAATTTATCAATTGGCATTGAGCTGTCATGGTGAAGCTGGTAATGACATTTCAGTCAAGCAATATATAAGCATGGTTGCTAAGGTCCTACTTAACCCATTATTAAAAAAAAAAATCTATAGGCCTTTAATATGAAAGCAAAAAAATAATTAACCCAATAAATATTTGATCAAATATTAGATGAAACATTCACTTAATAAAAATCTAGCGATAATATCACATTTTTTTATGTCAAGATTATACCATAATCCCTTTTTTTCACTCTGAAAAGTTAATATTTATGAAGAAATAATGTAATTGGTTTCAGTCGGAATATGAATGCTTTTCCATTTGTATTTTTAAATCTATGTTTACTTTTCATTTTGAATAATAAAATAATAAGAAACTGAAAGAGAAAATACAATAATGCATCACTAAAATGCCTTAATCCAAATGGTAATACAAAATGACATCCCATAAAAAGAAAAAATACCTCTTCTGACAGGCTTCTCCAAATTGAGTGAAATGATGCGGATTGAAATTAATTATTTAAATTGACTTCACTTACCAAGCTGAGAAAAAGACAGAAAAAACGCTTCACTGACGAAATACAAAGACTATAAAGTCTGTTGTTTTAACTAAACTGTCTTAAAAAATAAACATTACTACACAAAATAGGTACATTGAAGAGCTTTGAACAATTTGGTTAACAAGTGGAAACCAAAAGAATAAATAAATAGAAAAACTGTTTTGAATGAGGCTGTTTCAGTTCAAAGCAGAGATTGAGGAAATGTAGAAATAGACATCATGACTTCACTTTACATTTGCACCTTTTTGTACAAAGTGCAGCACAAAAAAAACCCATAAAATTAGATTACTTTGATAACATTTCCACAAAGTGTATCTGAAGAAGCAGAATTGGCTCTCTTTGAAACTTTCCTGCCCGTGGTCGAATGGATTCTTTGACGCCAGATAAAGCTCCTTTGTTTGCAAAGCTCCAAATCAAGATTGTTCGCAGGATACAGGAAATGAAAGAAAATAGAAAACCTGAATCATACATTTAATTAGATTTGGAGCTCATTCAAGTCTTGTCCATGTAAATTCATTAATCTGACTAGAATCTAAAGAAAAATCAGGGCATGAAGAACAACTCAAGACCTGTGGACAATTTCAGCTTTAAAAGCAGCGTCCAATTACTTGAATGGTTGCATTTTTATCAAATATTAGACAAAATAAGATCTCATGTGCTAAAATATCTTCTGAATATTGGATGGAAACATAACAAAGAGGAACACGTTGTACTTTCCTCTGCAATGCGTCTTGGATCTTGATTAGACAGTTATGAACAAGCTAATTGAGACACATGTTTGGTGCATAATGTTTGCGATTCAATTTCTAAGAAAAAAAAAAGTGGTCATACCATCTAAATTGTATGAAAATGTTACATTTATAATATATATTGTGGGCTATTATTCATATCTGCAATTTATTACACACAAAAAAAAGATCTACTTCCCACTGGAGTAGGTCTCTTCACATAATGTTTGTAGAGCTGCTCTTGTTAGTTACCTAATGAAGACTGTATTTCACCCACTTCCTCCCTTGATGACTTTGATTAGAAACTTTGATCTTAGGGTCATCACACAAATGTAGAAATTGTTTTTGCAGAGTGAGTCCCGACCTGCCTGATTGTTGTGAGCCTGGAGCTTCCGGGTCTTCCACGTTCTGCAATAAGTGTAAGAGTCCTGCAGTACCTCCGCTCATTTTGATTAATGGACTTCTCTCTGCCCCTGAGTGAGCAATTATCAGAGGGTAGGCAAAGTCGTTCATCACTGTAACCAAGCAGCAGGTCTCTTCCACTGTCGAAAGTCGTACCTGCAGGGCAAGTTTCCAAACACGTCCAAACACCTCCTCCCGCTCTTCATCAACAATGCTTGTTTGTTTGACCAGGAGGGCCTTTTCACAGAAGGTCAGAAAGGTCGAGTTTTAAAGGAGCCACAGAGTCAAGTCTACGCTGCTTACACGGGATCAACCTCCCCAGGGTAATTGTTGGGCTTCTCTGTCACTTTTTAAAAGTTTCTGGCTCAGCGCAGGAGCACATTTCTAATGACCTCTGGTGGAGCACAACAAGTTTTGAACACGGGCAAAGTACGCTGTCAACATTGTCCGTCTGTAGCTGTGAGTGGATGTGCTCCACACACAGATGGAGTTTTAGACAGCGGACGAGTATCTGTGCAACCATGTCAAGTCAAAGTACCAAAACAAAAAGAGGAATCATAGACAGTCCTGGAGTTATGCTGAGGCCTTTTGATATTTTATGGGTCTATACTTTGCTTTTCTAAGTCTTTCAGAGTAAACCATATTGATATATATGATCATATATTACTTTTGGAACACTAGACAAAAATAATGAGATATGAGTTATTTTTGTGAGTTTTTTTGTACCCAGAAGTAAGAATATCATGTATGCGTTTCACTCTCAAAAACAAACAACATCCAAACATCCGAGTGAGCTAGCTGAGCGGAAAACTTTACAGCTGAACACCATTAGCTGATCAGGGAAGCTAGCGGCTAAGCACTGCTAGCTTCGGGAAGAACTTGGGTGTTTGGGTTAGCCTGGGGGCGGTGCTGGCAACACAGACTCTTCTTGAAAGGGGCTGTTCTCAATTTGTGACATCACCTCGAGAGAACCCGCTCGTTTTTGTGCCTTGGGAGGGGCTGGTGAACAGAGCGCAGGTTTTTAGAGGAATACTCAGAAATACGTGAAATAGAGCTGAGCGGATCGATCCAAACAAAATATTGATAGTATCAATCTTAAATTGGTAATGGATCGATACCAGCCCACAGATATCAATGTCTGAAGCATTTCTGTTTCTGCAAAAATAACCCAGCTTTAATTAAACTGTTTCACATTTAATTGAACAAATTGTCCTCATTTTGGTTTTGTTTTTATCAAGTAATTAAAAAAATGAAAACTTAAAAAAAAACATTTGCAGCAATTAGAGATTTGTGATTGAGATTTTCAGATTTGAGATTAAGATTTTCAGGTTCATGTCACATCCGCAACATTTACGAAAATAACGATATTAGTAGCAATATCGACAATATTGACCAACATCAGATCAGTATCGGATCGATATCCTAATGCTCAGTATTGCCCAGCCCTACAGTAATTGGATCAAAATACTGCTTTGGGGTTGTTTATACTGAGAAATGAACAGTATAATACACTTGAAAGTGCAAAAAGTTGATGTTGCATGGCATAGCTAAACAAAATCTTATGACTAAATGTTTCTGACCAGAATTGTTGTGGTCAGTCTGGGCTCTTGGTTGTGAAAATACCAATTTTGGATCAATGTAGATCAATTTCCAGTGTTGGTCTGGCTAACTACTCAGCAATGTGAACGCATTTCTGTGAAAAACATTTATTCAAAGAAAAAAACTCCACAAAATTGTTTCTTTTGTCAGTCATCTTTAAAAAAAAATTACAAAAGGTCTTGGAATAAAAGTGTCCATGAAGTTGAAGGAAGTTCCATGTTTTTTCAGTTCACTAACCTACTTTCATGGTCAAAGCGATCCGCTTTGAAAACAGCAATAACCAGTCTCACAAATTACATCAATCCTACTTACTTTCAGGGTGAAAAGAAGAAATCTGAAGATCACAAATGATCTGTTTCTCATAGTAAAAGTATTATCCTGATTTCTCATTTGAAAAAGTAAGATTTCTATCTGAATTCAGAATTAACACTTCCCAAAAATGGAAAACAACACATTTTTACTTATCCAACATGGTGTGGACTGGTTTGATCATAGAGTTCTGAAAGAGTACACCTCATTCATCAGATCTTATATTTAGATTAATTTGGGAATATTCCATAAAGAATTGTCACTTAGAATACTAAACACTTCCATTTTTCTTGGTAAACTTTGTTTATCTCTTTGTACTTAAAAAAGGAATAAATGTATTTTTAATGTTTAAAAATGGATTCACATCTTAAATACAATTCTTTCATGCATCTAAAATGTTATACATTGTAATTCTGCCAAATATAGATGTGTTTGTGCTTGTCTGTTAGCAATGTGTACTGATTTAGAAGATTATTATACAGTTTATACAAAATCTGAAACAATTTCTAGGTAAATCATTAATCATTTATGTAATCAAATGTATCTAAAAAGTTTTGAGGATTTTATTAAATGTTTATTCATTTAATTTCTACTTTCTAGAAAAGGAAAGATCTGAAATTATTTGATATGTATCTCACCGATCACTTTTGGAGGCACAGTTGTGTCAGAATTTATGTTGAAATGTCAATTTTATTGACTGGAATCACTGACAATATATTAATAAATAATCAATAGCAGTTTGGCCACAGAGTGGTCAGAAAACTTCATTATTCAACCCCAAAGGGCTCATTCTAGAAACAGCTTTTGAAGTGACTTTTTGTCCAGCAGAGAACAACTTTCAGCTCCCAGAGTCAAACATAAGAGCATCCCGTCTGAAGTGAACCCAGATTTCCACAGTTAGACTCCATTAGTTTGACTGACAGTACAGGCTTACAGAAATCTGAGTTTATGACTGGCAGAAAAACTTGGACCCTCGATTCCTAAAAGAACTCATAATCTTCTTTTCTCTGGCAACAAAGTAGCACACCGAACACATTTTGAATGGTGTTTTTTTTAAGCTCTTCACTGTAATATCTCAAAATCGGCCATTACTCTCATTCCTGATTAGAGGTAAGAGGTCTATTTTGCAGGTATGGCTGTAATACGACTAGCAATTTCAACTCTGTAATTTCTGCTATACACCTGTAATGCCCCCACTTACTGTTGAAAAATGCAATTAACAAAATTGTTGTTTCTCTCCGGGAAGCACAATTTTCTTGAGTCAATCGGTCAATTAATGGATTGTCCTCCGCTCTTGAAGGTTTCTGGCCCCAGCGGCTAATGAACCGCCTTGGAGGACGGCCAGAACCTGATTTTGCATAAAATATATCTCAAAGGCAGTCAGCCCTTTATGAATTCACACCAATTGAATACAAACTGTTCTTCAGCAAAAAAAAAGAAAAACTATTTAATTTTGATGAATACATTGATAAGGTTTGGTGTATCATATTTGTTAATTGGTTTCTTGGTGCCGCTTAATCCATCGTCTCAGAAACTTGATGCTCTTTAGTCATGTCGTCCTTTTTTTAGGCTCTCCATAACTTTGGTTCAATACAGATTACCATTTATTGTATTTTTTATTTAGCTTTTATTCATTCAATTCAAGTTATTTTAAAATAAATGTGGACTTCTGCCAAATTTCCCCCACAGTACCACTTAAGAATTCAATCTCATCTGTTAGAAATATCAAACTCAGTTAAATTCATTTTGAGTCTTATAATTCAATTTATTTCAAACAGTTCCAGATCCTTGTTATTCAAAATGTTTGCATTATGTGACTAAGATCATTGTAAGGGTTTTAGGGGAATCCCTGCACTGAGCGAGTAGCCTTGATTCATCTCAAGTAGTTTTTTTCTGCATTGTACCCCTCACCATCTCTGCCCCCACTCGCCACTACAGCCCATTTCAAGTCCCCAATAGCCTCCACTAAAGAGATTATCAGGGGAACAATCTGCTGGGTGACTGATCTTTTCCTGTTTGCCTGTTCTACAGAGGTCTTCAAGGGGCTCGTCCTCCTGTCTCCCTGTATTTTCTGAGGGGGTTTCAGTGATGTTCCTCATTCTACAACTGCTCTGCTGTCAACAGCAGGTGGGGTGTTCAGCCCGATCCCTGGATTTATTCTTCCTACTTGTTATGTCTTGGTCACAATGCCCCTCACGAGTAGAACATTTTTGCAAACATGTATGGGGCACGCATACAATTTGAAAATCATAGAGAACTCAGTAAACCAGTGGAGGAGAAAGGTTCATTTTCTACAGGCATGCTGTGGGAGACAAGTTGTAGTGAACACACATACGGCGAGATGCAGGCGCGTTGTATGGCTCTTTCGTTGCATGCAGTTTACATAAACCATGCAAACACTTCACCATACACTTAACTCACACGCAACAATTGTATTTTCCATTTTCATGGTGTTCCTTTGAGGTGGCCGTACGAGCCTCAAGGAAACCTTAAGAAACCCTGAGCTTCCCTTTAGACGCAGCTGTTCTTGTATGCGACCATAAACGGGGCAGGACAAACCAAAAACCTGAAGCGCCTGCACGGGTGCGTAAAGGTGCAGTTAAATACAAATTTAAGGCTTTAGGTGGACTGGTTTGTGGTTATTGTTGCTTACAGTTCTGGCTATTCATTCATCATATATGGACGTATGGTTCGGGCCCCCTCCGCGTTACTTTTTGAAGTTTTGGGTCTCCCCAACTTGTCATTTTTTGATGTTTTGATGGCTGTTTACATTAAGTCACAGGTCCCCAACCCTCGGAACGTGGTACCGGACGCAGTGAAAGACTTGATACATAATGCAGAACCATTACCTGATTAGGTTACCAGTACCGGGTTCAGGTCTCCAACCCACAGGACATGGTACCAGATGTAACGGAGGAGATAAAGTGACAGCCAGACCGGAGATGACGTCAGGCGCGGCCCGAAAGCGGACGTCAGGCGCGGCCCGGAAGCGAAAGGAGAGGCGCGAAAAAGACAAAAAGAGCGTGAACGGACGAAAGAGGAGCGTGAGCTAAAAAGAATTAGGGAAACTGCTACAAATATGCAGTCCTTCTACTCTCTTCTCTAAACGGTTTGGATCCTGTTTATTTTCCGGAGCGGCGGAATCTCGGTCGAGTCACGTGAGCGGAGCGGAACGAAAGCCGGCACGTGAGGAGCGGACGAGCAGGCTGCAGTCATCGAATTTTCCAGAGGTGGGAGCGTCGGAGCCGCGAGTGTCGGAGCCGCGAGCGTCGGAGCCCTCTGGTGGTGGTGGAGAGAGCCAGGTCCCGGAGAGAGCTGGGGGAGCAGTATTAAGCCGTGGTTGAAAGGAGGATTTCCCTGCCATGCAGCTAGCACTCCATTGATTCGCCCTGGTAATTCACCAGCTGTTTACTGTCCTTCAAGAAACGAGGTACTATCTTTATATTTTCCTTTTTTGTGTCTGAGCTGGAAACCCAGTTCCAGTTCTGGAAGTGACTGAGGTCCCAGAGACAAGCGTGACTGTTTTGTTTTTGAATATTTAAGTTGACTGGCGAATCAGTCTGGAATACGAACTGTTGATCTCATTCCCAGCAGGAAAGAACTGCATGAAACTGACTTATCATTGTTTTGGAGCATTTTGACTCCCAGCCAGGAGAACATTGGCCTGAATTTGTTTTGCTTTGATGTTAGCTGGTCTGAGGAGACCAAGAACTGTGCTGTTTTGAGTAATTAATCCTTACTTGTCATTGGTTTCTTTTTATTTCAAATTGGGTCATAACTGAAATTCTGTTTTATTTTCCTTTATCCAATTTCCTTTAAGAAAGAACGTATTGACTGACATTTTGTATAGAGAGTGATAAATTAATTCTGTGTGGTTTGCTATTTTTGTTTGTTTACTGACTTAAGTTTTGTTTCTTGTTTACATTGGGCTACCAAATAAGTCATCTGGTTCTTATGTTTTAATTTGTTTGGACTTCCTGTGGAGTGTAACAGGTTTTTCATTAGACCGAAGAAGGTTAACTTAAATTAGCCCCTTTACTAAATAAACATTTGGTGTTCTGATTTAACAGACTACTGAAGTCTGTGGTTTTCTGTAAGAGGGTTGTTCTGGGTTAGGGGCACTCCATCACTCTAGCTGGATGTTTTAGAGGCAGGATTGGAGCAGACGGGATTCAGGTACACTGCAGGACCACGCTTCAGCTGACCGTCAGGGGGTCTATTTATGAAGCCTGCTCTACTACATTCACTCACCATATCAAGTCAGGCTAGAGTGACAAAGCACACGCCTTCCAAACGAAGGCACAGGAGTTAAAGGGGACTGACGGGTGCGGGCAGAGACCTGTCAACCTGTTAGCCAACCAGAGCAAGCCCAACACTTGTACCCCTATTAGAAAGGCTTGCTAGCCTTTACATTTGGCGTCACGAACAGGATCGACTTTACATTGGAAACCAAGACTTCCAACATGTCAGAGTTAGAGGATTTAAAGAGGGATTTTGCTGAGTTACAAAAGAGGCTTGCGGAGCAGGCGGGTGCCTTGGCGCAAGCTAGGACTGAACAAAGAGAAGCCCTTTCTCTTGCGAAGGCAGTTATTGATCAACAGGCCACAGCATTAAGAACCCCGACTACGGTCGTCATCCACAGGGACCGTAAACTACCAGACTTTGGGGGTGGGTCAGTGAGAAGTGGGGATGAATCTGTTGAAGAATGGATTGCGGAAATGAAGTCAGCTTTTCAGGTGATGAAAACACCCCATGAGGATAGAGTCGAATTGGTAAACAGCACCTGAAGGGTGAAGCAAAGGCGACAGTTAATTTTTTGCTGACAGAACCAATAGACAGTGTTGAGGACATATTTGACATCCTAGTTCTGACCTATGGAGATAAGATTCCAATTGGCACAAGGTTAAAGGAATTTATGAGCGAAAACAGATGCCAGGAGAGACCATTCGTTTTACGCTTATGATCTACAGGACCGGTTAGGACATGTGACCAGAAGAGAACCTAAGCGTGTTCCTGACCCTGATGTCGTGTTAAAGAGCAGTTGGTTTTAGGGCTGAGAGATGACTCGTTGAGGAGGGAATTGAAGAGGAAGGTTCATGAAATGAGGAGCCTTACTTTTGTCGAGCTGTTACACGCAGCAATTACATGGTCAGAAGAAGAAGAAACGCCATCCGACCTGGCCTCTCAGAACAGGTCTAAGATAAGGGGGGGCGTGAATGCTGCAGTGGTGAGAGAGGAAAAACCATCACCTCTCACGATGGAAATGCTACATGAGGAAATAAAAAGAATATCTGTTCGTCAGGAAGAGTTGTACCAGGCGCTGCAGAGTAAAAGGGAAGAGGTAGGACAGCGAGCTGCAGCCCCCAGGAGGGTGGCCATGAGAGACAGTGAGGGAGGTACATCTGTTATAACTGTGGAGAACCTGGCCATGTTAGTAAACACTGTTTGAGAAAAGTGGGAAAAGAGACGACCCAAGCTCCCTTCGAGGTCCCCAGTCCAGATGTGAGACCCAGTAGTCAAAGTGGGACTAAAGGGAACGCTAGTTCGTCAGTGATTGGGACTCAGATGGCTGAGTGCATCCTTGCGGAAGTAGATGATGATCTCCGTAGAAGTGCTTTTGGAAAGTGTCGAAACTGTCAGGCTGAAGATTGGAGGAGTAGAGACAACCTGCCTTTGGGATACAGGCTCTAACGTCACTGCTATCACTGAGTCCCACTTTCGCAGGCATTTTTGGGGAGAAAGGATGTTTATTGTCGGCCAACTGGATCGAACTCACTGCTGCAAATGGGCTTGATATTCAGTATTAGGCTGTCTAGAAAGTTAGAAGGGAGTGTGTGTGGGCAGAACAGTGGGCAGAAAGTGCATCTTTGTACTGACGGACACCCATCCTCATGTAGAAAAATCAAACGGGCTCCCTGGAATTGTGGGAATGAACGTCATAGAAGACCTCGAGGCCATTTTTGCAGATAAAGTGGGCCACCTGAAGATGGATAATCTGAAGGAGGGTGAGGCTAACATTCGTAGATTGGTTGCTAAAGTGAGGAAGGAATCTCAAAGTAGAACTCCAGATGGCAGGATGGGGTTTGTGAAAGTATCTGGCCGGGAACCGGTCGTGATACCCCCGATGAGTGAGATGGTTCTAGATGGCCATTGTGGAAGTACACCCAAGTTAGACTGCCAGGTGCTAATAGAAACTGCACAAAGATCCAGCCTTCCAAAGGGGCTTTTAGTGGCCAATATTTTGGCAAGAGCCACTAGTGGAAAGGTCCCAGTAAGGGTCATGAACACAAGTGAGAAAGTGATAAAACTGATGCCACGGGCGAGGGTAGCAACTGTGAGCAGACCACAGGAGGTACTTTTGAAGGAAGTGGTGCAGGTGGAAGAACAGGAGGGAGGTTTAGTTGTCAGGCAGCTAGATGGTACAGAGGTAGCGCGGGTGGAGAATGAGGCTGAACGGCTACCCTGTTCCAGTCCAAGCTAATACTGAGGACCTGAGTCAATCTCAGTACCCACCGGCTGGTTAATTTACTGGCCTCCCACCAAGACATTTTCTCTACAAATGAGAATGATTATGGGTACACTACATCCGTAACCCATAGTATTTCCACTGGGGATGCACCTCCCATCAAGCAAAGGCACCGCAGAGTTCCCCCACAGGTCTTCCAGGAATTCAAAAGACATGTGCATGAGCTTGTTAACCAGGGCATTCTTAAAGAGAGCACTAGTCCCTGGGCCTCACCAGCAGTAATCGTCATAAAGAGAGATGGGAGTGTTAGATTTTGCTGTGATTACAGGCGGCTGAACCAAGTAACGTGTAAAGATGCTTACCCGCTTCCACGGGTTGAGGAGTCCTGGATGCTCTCGGTGATGCACATTTATTCTCGACCCTAGACCTGACGGCTGGCTACTTTCAAGTGGCAATGAGTCCAGAAGACCAGGGAAAGACGGCGGTTACAACTCCCTTTGGTCTGTTTGAGTGGACGAGGATGCCATTTGGCTTATGCAATGCTCCCGCCACATTTCAGAGGCTAATGGGGCTCGTCTTAGGGGACCTGAGCTTTGACATCCTCTTGGTCTATCTGGACGATATCCTCGTCTACTCCCGGGATTTTGAGTCCCATTGTGAGAGGCTGGAACTGGTGTTTCAGCGACTTCGACAGCACAGGGGCTGAAGTTAAAGCCATCCAAATGCTTTCTTTTACGCCCTGAGGTCAAGTTCTTAGGCCATGTGATCTCCGCCAAGGGCATCCAAGTGGATGGGGAAAAGGTCAGCGCCCTAACTTCTTGGCCAGCGCCTAGGAGTGTCAAAGAAGTTAGGCAGGTACTGGGATTTATGAGCTACTATAGACGATTCGTGCCAAACTTTGCTCACATGGCAAAACCCCTACATGCTCTACTGGGAAAAAGGGGCAAAGTTAATGGAGATCAGCTTTTTGTTTGGACCACTGATTGCCAAACTGCACTGGATGAGCTCAAACAATGTCTCACATCCCCGCCGGTGCTGGCATACCCTGATTTTCGTACCCTTTTCATTTTGACTACGGACGGGAGTTCACAAGGACTCGGGGAGTTCTTAGCCAAAAGCAAGGGGGGACTGAAAGGGTTATAGCTTATGCATCCCGCGGGCTTCGTGGTTCAGAGAGGAATGACAAGCACTATAGTGCTTTTAAGTTGGAACTGTTAGCCCTTAAATGGGCTATTAAGAGAAGTTCAGGGACTACCTAATGTTCTCCAAGTTCACAGTGGTTACAGACCACAACCCGTTGCGCTATCTCGGGACGGCAAACTTGGGGGCGGTAGAGCAACGATGGGTGGCTCAGTTGGCCGAATATAACTTTGAGGTTTGCTACAAACCGGGACGTCAGAACGTTAATGCCGATGTCCTGTCTAGAATCCCTAAGGAAGAGGAGCCTGAGAAAGAGGATGGGGGCAAGGATTTCATTAGAATAAATTCTGATGAAGTTCGTGCATGTTTGTGGTCAACTGAGCAGAAAAAGGCAGATCCGATGACCGTTCAGGTCAATGTACAGTCTGTTACGGGGAAAGTGGTTAGTGGCCAGAGCTGGGATGAGATTGAGCAGGCACAAAAAAGGGACTTGGCGGTGGGGCCAATTTATCAAGTTGTACAGGGGAAGGCTAAAATGAGCTATGCTGACCTACGTACGGGGTCACCTATTGTTAAAAAGCTCTATCGACAGCTCCATCGACTCAAGCTTTATAGAGGTGTTCTCTATAGACATGTCCAAGATCCGCGTGATGGGGGGAGATTAAGCAACTTGTCGTGCCAGAGTCCATGCAGTTTAAAGTGTTTTTAAGTGTACATGAACATGGTGGGCACTTTGGGCGGGAAAGCTCTATCTCTTCTGAGAAGGAGCTATTACTGGCCTACAATGGGTCAAGATGTTCAGAGTTGGATCAGCAGTGCAAGCGATGTACTCTGGCCAAGGATGTTTTCCCGAAGACCAGAGCTCCTATGACCTGCAGCAATGTTACTGCACCTTTGGAGGTTCTGGCAATGGATTACACAGTGCTTGAGCGGTCTGTTGGGGGTTACGAAACGTTCTTGTTCTTACAGACATGTTCACTAGATTCACAGTGGCTATTCCACGAAGAATCAAACGGCAGACACTACAGCCAAAGCTCTGGTGAAACACTGGTTTACCTATTACGGGTGCCCAGCTCGGCTTCACTCAGATCAAGGGCGATGTTTTGAGGCTGGTGTAATAAAGGAGCTGTGCAAGATTTATGGAATAGCCAAAAGCCGTACTAGTCCGTATCACCCTCAGGGAAATGCTCAATGTGAACGATTCAATAGAACAATGCATGACATGCTAAGGACTCTGCCCCCTGAAAAGAAAAGGGACTGGAAGGCATACCTGCCCGAGCTGGCCATGGCTTACAACAGTCGGGTGCATTCCTCAACAGGATATCCCCCTTTTACCTCATGTTTGGGAGGGACGCAAGGATGCCTCTTGATCTACTTGGGGGGAAGACATGGCAGAAGCTGATGCTGACAACTTAGATGACTGGGTCAAAGAGCACCATGAGAGACTGAAGACCGCAGTAGAGGTCGCAGGGTTGTCAGCACAGGGAGCTTCTCGAAGACAGAAAGAATTTATGATCGTCGGTCGTGCAGCAGTGCCTTGCTTAGGTCAGGTGACAGAGTGTTGATTCGTAATCACAAGCATAGGGGTCGGAACAAAATTCAGGACAAATGGGAGTCACAGCCATACATCATACTCAAACAGAACCACCCCGATATTCCTGTGTTCACGATCCAACCAGAAAATGGTGGCTCGTACAAAGTGGTTCATAGAGATCAGCTTAGGTTGTGCACTTTTCAGGCACCAACCAGGAACCAAAGAAACATTTCCCCACCTCATGACGGAACGGAGTCAGACAGCGACATTACCCCAGTTAGCTTTCCCATGTCGGTTAGCCCACATTCTGACAAACGAGGGGAGGATGGCGCTGTGAACACAGGGAGTCCCATGACTACTGGGGTGCAGGCTGAGGTCCGAGAGCCGGCTTATGGGGGTAGTGACTCTGATATACTGTCAGATGGTGCAGATGCCTCAGAAGGGGAAAGTGGGGACTCATCTCAGGGCAGTGAGGAATTTCCTCAGCATAGAAACCCGCGCCGACAAAACAGGGGTGTACTACCTATAAGGTACAGAAGTGATTATGTACTGGACTAGTGTGCCATCTTTGTGTCCTCTGTTTAATACAATGTCAAATGTTGTATTAATTTGATGTGCTCACTTGAAAGGGTGAATCACTGGAGCTGCAGCTGACATGGCAGGGTGTTAAGAATATTAATTGGCAGAATTGTGTGGATCTGTGTGTGTCTTGAAAGCACCCCCCCTAAAGACTGAAGCTGCTGGAATGTCTTTGTGCTGGCCCACATGGGCTGAGGATTTGTGATCTCGGACACAGGAAGTCCCACCTCTGACACAGGAAGTCCTTCCTGTCCCAGGAAAAGTATAAAGGCGTTGGCCTGGGAGGAGTTTGCTGAGAACTCTCACTGACGTGACTCGGTTCGGTTCGGTTCTGTCTGTGAGATTTTTCCCTTTTTGCAAAAGTGTAATAAACAACTGTGATCGATGAGACCTGGTCCTTGGCTTTTTCTTAAGAACATTTTGAGTAATTTTTAGTAGACAGAAAAAGTCATTCTTAACAGTTGGTGCCGAAACCCGGGAGGCAACATCCGTCGACGAAGGACTGCGCGGGAGGTGAGCCGAATTCCACGTGGGCGGACACCGGTATCGGGATCCGTAACAAAGACCTCGGACACGACGTTTGAGCCGAGGCCGGCGCTAGGGATCCTCCTGCGGCAGCCTCCGAGGCGGTGACGTCTCCTGAGGGCCATCGGACCAGGTCAGTCATTGATTCAGTCTAATTAAAGGTTTTGAAAGGCATAAGGTAAACGTGAATAAGAAAAAGTTTAAATCCTAGGGGGGTTGTCGAATACAATCGCCGGGTCCGTTCTCCGCTCGCGGCACAGGAGCATTTTGGTTGGTAATATTTTCAGCGGTTGCCAATGTACATGGTAATATTTTTAGCGGCTGCTAAGGTACATTGTACGTAATCGTCGATTAGAAATCGATCAGGTCCGCAGGAATGCGCGTGGGAAAAAGCATTCATTGGCAGAAGTAATTTTAAATCAACTCTATCGCCAGCAGGCACCAATGAAAAGTTGTACGTGTTTGTCGACAATAGGTTGGTTAGACGGAATAAAAGGTTTTGTGGAGAAAAAAAAGGTCTTTGTCGGGAAAATAAGAAGTGATTTAAGAGTGAAATAGTGAAATATGGTAAAGCGCTCGTTAAAGAGGTTTTATTTTCATTTAAAAAGGGAAAAACACCGTGGGGGGAGCTGACTGTGGAAGAACGAACAAAGAACTGGGCCGAGCTACGCTAGTAGGCCATGTGCAGATGCTAAGCTAACTGGCATGAACAAAGAGGGATCCACGTGGAGACGCTAACAGAAGGCCTCGTGAGCTGCTAAGCTAACTGAATAGACACGTGGAAAAACGCTAGCTACCAGACAAAAGACCATGTGGTTCAGCTAAGCTAAGCTACTAGACAAAGGAATTCACGTGGTTGAGCTAGCTAAGCTAATTGTAGTGGCCGCAGGACAGGAGGAAGGTTGCTTGCAGGGACGTTCTGAAAGGGGGGCATGAAGGGGACTTTGACGGTGGAGACTTATTGTTTTTAGCTGTGAAATTTAAGGTTTGTGGATAACTGAGCTCATAAAATTGCATAGAAGAAAACTGGATATTGGGTAAATAAAGTAAAATAATTTCGTACGAAAAATTGAATGTGTTTGGCCATAAATAGTGTGAGTGCATGCAACATTGTCTTTGTCTAAGGGTGTGGCTGTATGTGCATGGAACTTGTCTCAGTGTGTGTGTGCGTCTTTTAATGTCTATGTGTATGTCCTGAACTGTTATTCCTAGCATTTAATTCTCCTTTTTAATTAAAGATAAATAAACAAATAAATAAAATAAGATAACTAAATAAGTATATATATAAATAAATAAAACTCTTTTTATTAACGTTTTTCTCTTAAATATTGCTTTTAATTTCATCTTATTATTCCCTTATTTTCTTTTAATTCATTCCCTTAATTCATTTTATTATTATTTTATTTCCACTTAATTTCAGTTTCTTGGTCCTTTAATATCATTTTATTGTTCCTGTAATTTCACTTTATTATTCCGTATTTCCTTTAATTACATTTTATTCTCTTTTTATCTCCTTTTAAATTTTCCATTTGAATATTTTTCAATTAAGGCTACATGAATATAAATGCATAAAAATTAAAACCCTTTTCTTTAAATTTTTTAATTAAATACATAAAAATAAAAAATCTTATTTTTACATTCTCTCTTGAATATTCCTCTGAAATTCATTTTATTATACTTTTATTTCCCTTACGTTTTCACTTAAATATTCCATTTCAATTTTTATAAGATCCTTTTTTTTAATTTTGTCCCCTTAAGGCTTTTAAGCATTTAAATCGAAATAGCATAGAGATTTGAAGGAATAATTAACTGAATAAAAGAAACAAATATATATAAATATAAATACGTAAATACATAAAAAAAACTAGGGACGTACGTCGCATAACAAATATTTTCAGTTTCATAAATAAATATTTTCATAAAATAGTGGATAAAAGTAACTCAACATGGGTAAAATCAGAGTAAATTAGAATTAAAAGGGGATTCTAAATTTATGGATCAGAGAGTCCTGGAAGTGCAAAGTATATTGCGAAATGGAACAAGAAGCCCTATTATTTCAAAGGCAACCTCTCCGTCCCAGCCTGCACAACCTGCGCGATAAGATTCTGGTGGACATTAAAAAGGACAAAAAGAGAGAAAAGAAGGGTGACCAGAACTGCAAGCTGTTCTTGCATGGTTGACTCAAGCGGAGAAGAGGAAGGAGGACAGAGATAAGATGAGGCGGAGTGTAACTGTTGCAGCTGCGGTGATCCACCAGAACGAAACATCAAGTGGAAGACGTCCACAGATTGTGAACCAACTACCGCAACAGCTTCATCCACAGGCTGATGGTGGTGCTGCAGCCCTATTCCACCACTTCCACAGCACCACGCACAGGCTGTTGTTGGTGCTACAGCCAACATTCCTCAAGAGGAAGACGACAGCATGGCACCTCCCCCTTACCCACATGACCGCTTAGCTGACACTGTAGCAGGCCGATTGAAGGTTCGCAAGCAAAAGAAATCGAACATGCGAATAAAGCGGGCAAGAGGACAAGCAACAATCAACTTCAAAATCAAAGACTTTGAATTCTGATAAAGGCATTTATCCTTCTGCCCATGAACTTGACCAACTTCACAGGGATCTCCTCGGACTCTCATCAAGGATTTACCCTCACCACCTGATGAATCACAAATGGCAACACATTTCCCATGGTTCAGGTGGCGAACCCTCACCATTGACCCAACGTACAAGGCTCCAGTCCATCATGACGGTTAGACGCCCATGGACCGAGCAGGAATGCACTGATGCGTGTTCCGGATTAGGAGACCCCACTGTGGACCCTCGACAGTGGGTGGAGAATCATAAAACTCCTTATGGCATCCTACGTCCTAATGGATGGGAAACTGAAAAAACCCTGAAGAAGAGTCTGAAACACAACCTCACGAGAGTCAGAGGAGACTTCACTGGGAAGGATGGAAACGACGCCTGGCTGCCTGGGGGTGATCTACATTAGCTACGCAGCTGGATCACTTATATGCCAGGGTTGAACGACTTGGAGGAGAACTACTAACTTCATCAAGATCGGGCTAACCAAACAGAAGGACGACGAACAGTGGACGAGTATTTCGGGCGCCTGGAAGAAGTCTTCAGAGCCTACAGTGGACTGGAGGAGGACCCACAACCTAACTCGGCATACAGCAACAGCTCAAAACTGCCTCCTGAATGGCTTCATCCCGATGATCTCTGAATTTATAAAGAAATACAACGTTAATCATACCACTGATGGCCCCGTCGAAATTATGAATTTATGCCATACAGAAAAAAGAAGAAACACACACTAAGGCTCAACTGATACGGCCGTCTTTCTGGCGTCACGGAAGCTGGTTCGCTCATCGATGATTTGGAAGGAGAGGAGAACACCGTCTACTACCAAACAGGGCCCCTCGTTACCCTCAGGATGGACGTTGGCACAATAACACAAATATAGAGGGAACCTCAGAGGAAGAGGAAATCACGAAGGTCCCCGCCCAAATACCGGACAAAGGAAC